>VMBQ01002263.1:55729-141037 GCA_007657795.1 Dreissena rostriformis
CCCCAGATTTGCAATATAAATTTAAAATGTAATAATATCTTCAAAAAAAAAGACAAAACAATACAGATTTACTCTTATTAAATTAAATTAATTTAATTACTCTATTAATCTATATTATACTCGATTAAATACTCTATTTAAAGTTACACTGTATGTATGAAGAACACTAATTAAGAAGACACTCATTCTAAATATTCATAAAAAAATCATGCAAGCAATTTAATTTCACATGATTAAACCATTAACAGTAACATTCCTTAATATTAACCGACTGAAAATTAAATCAGAATCTTTAATCAAGCAGACGAATAAGGCTTTTGCTAAATAGATCAACTCTATTTTTTGGGGCACAAAATCTTTCATCTAGAATGAGTGCTGTATCCAAAGAAGAACTCGGTCAATTAACTTGGTCAGTCACAGTGGACTGTCATTGAAAATAAACAACACAACACTGACCTATGACCAATAACAACAAACACAAAGTATTCTAAAGAAAATATTTAAACAATAAAACAGTTCAAAACAGCATAATTTATTAATCGAAAAATCGAGAAATTTACACTAAACTTGAATGAAAATTGCTGATTCCAGAAATGTAGTTAACTTAAGTGTGACAGTGACAGACGATTATCAGTCCATCTTTAAACTAAACACACATTAACACTGGTTATGAAACAAAGAAATACCTTACAGCAACGGAATAAATGTTGGATATCAATTGAATAATGCAACGGGCACAGTTTTAAAAGCAGAAAGCTATTATCAGAGTTTCTAAACTTTTACTGATGAAAAGTTATTGGCCGCGAAATTATATTGCAATGTAGAATTAAAATACAAATGTAAACAAACTAGAACTATTAGTATATCAATCAATGAAGGTATAATTGTATATGTAAATTTTAATTGAAATGAACTGTAAATATTACGATTTCAGCGATCTGAGATGCAGAACGTGTTCTCGTTTGGTTTGTTTACCTGTTTAACCGATACCGTCCCGCACGAACGACAGCTCTTGTTCGCCCATCATTACGAAAAGACCGAATTTGTAACAGCACAACTCCAGATGACAGTACTTTAATCGTTTAACAAATTGAAACAGTAAACGACACGACTGTATAACGTCTATCTTGCAGTTGACTTTTACTAAAAGGTAAAGGGATAAAATGTTTTTGACGAAAAACAAATATGTGATGATAATTTCATTTTTAGTAAATCAATGAATAATGGTAAATACAAAACTTTTGAAATTAAATTTTAAAAGCGGAACATCACTTTGTTTATTCCAGACAGCAGTTCTTTGTATCATTGAGACTTCAATATTGTGCACGTCTGCGAATTGAGTCTCAATTGAGTCGTAAAAGTAAATAAAGTGTTGGATTTGAAAGGCATATCGACAGCTTATGCGTGATTATAGTTTAAAAAATACGATTGTTTATTACTATTATGGGAATTAATCATATTATTGTGCTCATTTTATGAACATGTTGTGCAATTCTGGAACGTTATGGTTCTGAAGCAGAAACCGCAATAAGTTAAACATTTGTTGTCGGCTTAAGTTCACATCACACTGCATCGTACCTTGACATATATTTGATCAATGTTAATATTTTTTTCAGAGAACGATTACATCACGATATGGTTTATACTTAATAAACATGCATGTGAAAAATGTTGGACAGTTGGTAAAATGTGCCTCTTATGCACCTGAAATTACTTCGAAGTAGCGATTTCCATTAAAAGAGTTCGAGGTAGAGTCAATACGAATTTCTAGTTATAAATAAAATGTCTAAGTTTATTATAAAAATTAGGACTAAAAAATAAATGCGACACTATTTGGAATTAAGATTTAAAGTCTTTGAAATAAAGACGGTCCATCGAATTAGTTAAACAATTATCTTAAATACGCCTTTCATAAAGAAAATATAATATAATAACACTAATTATTCAGCTTATAAAATTATTCTGAACCATTAGCTGTTTAGGATACGATAAAAACATATGCAATAACGTTTATTTTTAAAACACAATCAGACATTTTAAGTTTCCATTTATGTCATCCATGAAAGACAAGAGCAAAGAACTTTTCCAGTTGGGGGTTCTATTACGCTTACATAACCCATGTATCATTAAAATGTGTCATCATAGGTCCTTGATAAGTTTAAAAGTACAATGCAAGTCCCGAAATATAATCAAGGGATACATGTTTGCTGACATCGTCTAGTCTTCTACTTAATGCAAGTAAACAAGTGCATATAGTACAGGACAATACAGGCAACATACTCTTAAATATACAAATACAATACAACACTCCTTTTTCACAGCTACCAAGGAATACTATCAACCGTTATGTTAATAATCAATCGCTAGTGCCATATAATTTTTATTTCGGCAATACAACTTATGACGTGTAGATCGTTTTAGAATATACATTGATGACATACATGTGTTCTAGCGTGTACACAATTGGCATATTTGGATATGAACAAAAACAACTATTGTTACACAAATCCCATTGCTGATACATTTCTTGTCTCACCAATCCAATCTGAAATACTCATATTCAATTAGAACTATGAACACACATTAATGTATATTTAACGCTTTACTACTGGACACATTTAAGTTATGCACCGAATTTGATCAAATGTGTCAGTATCGGCCTTGAACTAGCGCAAGAACTAGTTATGTCGTTATGAATTGCATTAACAAAAATAAAGTTCGAGTTACTGTATATATATTAAAGTTTTCTGTTATTTTATTTTATTAATTTCCTTTTCGTATTCGTTGTGTTCAACGTACAAGAACATGAAACGTTTACATAAATTCAGATTATTTTAATAATATTTACATTGACAGTGTATGCATCAACACTACAACCGTCCAGGAAACAATTTACGCCAATGGTAATGTTTAATACAATTTACAAGAACGCTGTTTCTTTATTAACATATTTGTATTCGAACGCATTTTGTCTTAACTATTTATACATTACATTGAGTAATAGTACACATGATCAATATGTTTGAACAATTCATATGAGAACATAAGACCGATGATATGAAAGAACGATATACAAGTGTATGCTTTCTAAGTACCATATGCCGCTTATTAAATATGTAAGTCATCAAATAAAGAAGAACATATAAATTACGAACATTCATCAATGTTTATCGAATGACTGCATACTTATGCTTAATTAAAGACTTTTTATATATCAAATTGAGAAAGCACTACATAACAGCTTCGAAACCATGCGTTTTAATTGGGAGAATCCTTGCGAAAGAATTACGTGTTTCATGAATTAGGATCATAGTATATCGTTTAACATGCCTGAGTATTATATGGCATATTTGTTATAAACTGAGATCAATCAATAAGTCACTAGTATGTATTTATCTCCGAAAAGATTAACATAAACAAATATGAACTTTCGTTCGTACTCATCCATTGTATTAACACTGTCATTTGATTTCTTTTCACGCTATAAAGTTTTCATCAATTATTATCACATCATAAATAACAAAGTGTAACATAGCATTCATAAATACATTTAACTGTTTACACAACGTTACACTTTGGTAGTAAAGGTAAAAACATATACACACACTATCACTAAACATTGTAAATAAACTGTACCGTTTAACATTAATGCAGCCATACCATCACTTTTTTTCTTTAAGCATATCCCGGCATAACAGTTTCCGTGTTACAAACAGCAACAAGCGCTCATACACATTATTACGCTGACGTTGAAATGTACTCCACGTAAGTGTACAATTGACGGAGTGTAACATTGCATACCTCGTTAGCTGGAGAAAAAAGCTTAATCGATTAAACACATATGGCCTGACTTATGATTGGTCCGTTTATAATCAAACACCTATTGTAAATTGACATAGAATTATACGTTAAAGAAACATTCTTTGAATAATAAACTTGGAATGTGAAACGCTGTTTTCAATAATAAGTTGTAATCGACCACCTTGTGTACACGAATATGATGTGAATGGTACATGTCAATACCAAATATTTTCTACAGCGCCTGTAAATAATTTATGCACACAATTAACAAGCGTTTTGTTATGTTTTTACCTTTACTACCAAAGTGTAACGTTGTGTAAACAATTAAATGTATTTATGAATCCTATGTTACACTTTGTTATTTATGATGTGATAATAATTGATGAAAACTTTATAGCGTGAAAAGAAATCAAATGGCAGTGTAAATACAATGAATGAGTACGAACGAAAGTTCATTTGTTTATGTTAATCTTTTCGGAGATAAATAATAATATTAGTATATATTAGCATACATTCGTATTTCAATACTGAATTACTGTATTCAGGCACGTATGTATCCAACAACTCTGCATATATCATAAGTTTTGCTTGTATTGTACATTATTATGTATATACCAAACAGATGGATGTGCTTAGAGTCGAAAAACAACATTGATTATATTGTTTATATTTTAATTATCAACTTATGTTTTACTTTTGCCATTCAGTATCGACTTTGCTTATTAGTGTTTAACAATGAAGAAAATGTTTATAGAGCTTACATATTGCCCCTCTGTCTAACATCACAAACGTCGATTTGAAGGACCCTTGAAATCGGTTAAAGATATCTATATATATACTCCTTAATTGGTCTAACTATGATTGTAGAAGTTTAAAATTACTTTTATTCTACCAAATGCATTACATTTAACCATTTATGTTGCAAAGATGTCGTTCAAAACGTTCGTGAAATTCTGTTAGAATAAACACGGCTAGTTATGTTCAATATACACATACATACACTCAAGAAACATTTTAAGGAGAAAAATAACTTGTAAATATTCCCAAATCTTTTATTTTAAGTAAGTGACCAATTTCTTAAACCATATGGGAAAATACACACAAACAATCATACACGTGAAACTAATTAACACTTGGGTATTAATTGGATGCTGTTGAGGTGGTGGAGAAGAGGGGGCGAAAAACACGATACAATTTGCAGACAAGTATTGCAACACGTATTATCTGTAGAGGGTAGACAAAATGCCATCACAATGAGTATTGTTGAAATTGACCTATCAATTTGTTGAAGGTTTTTTGCCCCAGGCAAAGCTGCTTTTGATGCCATATAAGTCTCGCAGATTGCAATAAGTCGGCGTCCGACAGTGTACGTATTATGTGACCTGAATACGTCGGCTTTGATGGAAATAGGATACAATCTTAACCAAATCTGCCATATATTGAATAGTTAATTGGGCAATTAAATAATCAGTTCATGAAGTACAAGCTGAGTCGATGTATTTCGTTATGATCTATGACATCACGGAACGTAGGAACCCTTTTATGCATCCTGTCGCATAAACAACAAATGTTGAGCACTTTAATTTATACAACACAAATTTCTAAATAAAAAAAAACAGTTACGCATGTAATTCTTTTTGACATACGTACTTTACGGTATGTCGACGTATGGGATCGATAATTATTTGTCTATCAAAACTCGTGTAAATGGTGATTACAAATGAATCAAAATAAAACTAAACGTTGCATATTTGAAAAAAGGAAAAGAAAGTGTTCGTGTAGTTGGATTATTAACCAACAGGCTATTGAGATTGTTAATTAATCATGCTACCTTGGCCTAAAACTACACTACACTGGTAACAAATCAAGAGCAATACAGGCAAATAATAAACAAGCCTCAAAAACATACAATCATTTGCTGTCTATGTTTATTAACGTGAAGCTAAATAATAAAACAAACCATTCTCTGTGTGACTCTCTTCTTGTTCCGATAATTGTATATGCATCTGAAATATGGGGAATTTACAATATTGATCAAGTCGATTAACTTCATTTTAAATTATGTAAAACTATTCTAGGGGTACGCTCACAGACTTCTTATGCCATTGTTGTAGTTGAACTAGGCAGATTTCCTCTCTCTAGTATATAAACAACGTGGCCATAGTTATTGGATTAAAATTAAGGAAGGTTCAGGACGGTATAATTATCGGTGCTCTTTGTTTCAATATGTTTAAAAATAAATCTTATTACATCAAAAGTTGTTTTCATGCTTAACCTCGAATCATTTATTGTTTTGGTTTAAAATGCAATTACCGTCACTATGTGTGTAAATATATTACGGAGGAAAGGAACCCTACTAGCTTAGCTAACGTTCCAATCCTTCAAACTTAAGATGTTTGCAACTATTTATGTAAACACATTCTTGAATGTATATGTTTAAACCAAAATTAAGCAAAATGTTTATAGCGAACAATTCAACCGTTACAATGACTAAATTTAGGATAATATTAATAATACAACTCTGTGGCGTGCGTTTGTTATACAACAATTAGAACAACTAAGACACGGTCTGTCTTTCAATAAATTAAATAAAATATGTAAATATTCTTATGAAATTAACCAGATATTAAACGATCAATTTATATAATATTGGCACAATACAATATATAACTAACCGAAATTAGAGTTATATAATTATGATGTTTAAGACTGAATGCGCATATGAAAAGATTTAGGCGGCATTAATAGTAAAACATATTAACAACAGTTATCAAGATTTAGACTTAGCGGCCATTCATTAGAAATAGAGACTGGTAGATATAATAACATACCAAGAGATGAAAAAGAATACAAACTTTATATTGTAAACACTGTTGAGTCCGAATATTACTTCTTTCTAACTTGCACACTTTATAAAGATATACGACTACAAAACTGTATCCACTCAAACTTGTCAAATCTAGCGAAATATAAATACATACTATCTTGTCAAAATAATCAAGTAATAAAAAAATATTGCCAAATTCCTTGCTGATGCATTGACACTTCGTGAAAAAAAAACAAGTACTTGCTGCTTCTTAAACAAATATTGTATGAAACCATAAACATAGTGTCTATTTAGTATTTGTTTACTTTTAGTTGTTTTAATACATACATGATTTTTGTATAGTTTTTATTGTAGTTTGTGTTTATAAACATGATTGTATTTGTATTGTATTAATGAGCTTTGACTTTATTTCGATTAATTGTTTGTAAATGGTCGAAGGCGTGTTGCCGAAGTTCAAATAAAAACTCGAAAACTTGAAGTGATGTGTAATTAAAGTTACAAGAAGGGAGATGAGCGGGAACACTTTAGCTTTATTAACATTTTATTTTTATGCGAAGAAATTTCATTCACTATGTTTAATATAAACATTTGTCCATACATTGAGTTATACAACAAAGAATACATATTTTGAACAATTCATATGAAAATATGTGACCTATTTTAGAAATGAACGTTCTCAAAACGTTATATAAGTGTATGCTTTCTAAGTATCAAAACCCGCTTCTTAAAATTGAAAGTTATCTAATTGAGTAGGCAATATAAAGTACGAACTTTCATCAGTGATTCTCGAATGTGTGCGTAATTATGCTTAATCAATAGACTTGCACAATTCAAATTGAATGAGCACTCCACAACGGCTTTGAAACCCTGCGCGTAAAGCATCCTTTAGATATAATTGGTTGTTTCAATGCATAAGGATCACATTCTCTTTTTTAACCTCCATTAACAACATTTGGGTATCAAATGGGATATGTGTAATTATTAATGAGATCAATTATTATGTCACTTGTAAGATAAACACCGAAAACATTTGATTAGAAACTCATTCAGACGATCAATCTTGAAACCTAGTTAAGTACATATTATATTTCGATGATACCATGAATGCTTATGGTTTCGATACTGTGTATTGTTAAGATTAATTTCTGTGTAATTTTTGCCATTACCTATCTCGCATTGTTTGACATAGGCATCGTGTAAACAACGCCATTTAGCAAATGACATTTATCAATTCGCATGAACTCAAGACAAATTGACCAGACATTGCACAAATTGAATATGGAGCTCCGGACATCAAACTTAGCCCATGTTTTCCACACAATTTTAAGTAAAAAAAATATCATCTTATATTATCACAATTCAAATCTAAACGCTATACAAACGAAACGCAATATGAACGTATGGGTCAAGGTTAAGCCAAATGCAAAGTCTAAAACATATATGATATAAAAACGCTCTTATAAATGAAAACGTTTTACAATTACACTGAATGTCTTTGTGTGACAAAGCATATGGATATAATCAGGGTGACCTTATTGCACACTTGCAGATCGTCTATGGGTAATATTAGAGTTGTACTAGTCTTTCAGTTTCATGGCGCCCAATTAAATACGCTGGATTTCGTCGGCATTAATCCATTACTTCATCTGTATCCAGACTTGAATTAAATAATAACGATATGCTTACCATATCTTAATCCGCTTCAATCTTTATTTTTATTGCAAATATTCGCTTAATATCAAAATAACGTCGACTCATCAAACGATGTATCAGAATTTATATCATATTGTAACGTTATTCATTTACGAAGACGCTTAAAGCATGGTGAACTTGTAATTGATATTTCTTTTGTTAATTTACACGACATTCTAGTCAGACAGACGATACGGACGGGGCCACCTTACGGGAGGCCTTGTAACTCTAAGACACCAATTAAGAATTCAAATTCCTTCTGAACTGATTGTTTAAAATAAATTGAATGCACACACTTTGCTTGCTTTTTATACTGTAGTTGTATTCAATTAGGCATTTGTCATAAAATAAAGTGTACGAGTACATTTCAACTCTACGGGGAAATTATTCAGCACTGTTCGAATTATCAAGCCAGGCTTTTAAACAATGTGGATTTTTCTACAAACGTTTTGTGAATACACAATAATTATTGAATAACAAGATGGTTTGTAATACAAACACATATACATAGAGCTTTGATATAAATAATACGTATTGGAAATATATGTACAGTGAACGTGTATGCAACAACACTAGAGCAGTCCAGTTAACCATTTACGCTAATATAAATGTATAATCAGAACTGATATATGCACGAACACATTATTTTGATTAACATATGTTTTATGAAACCTCATTTTTTCTTCTTTTTTTTATACTATTAACATATGTACATACATTGAAAAATAGAACACGGACTCAATATGTTCGAACCATTCATATAAAAACATAAGACAGGTGATATAAAAGAACGTTTTCAAAACGGTATACACGTGTATGCTTGCCAAGTATCATATACCGCTTATTACATATTTAAGTCATCAAATGAAGAAGAACATATAAAGTACGAGCTTTCATCAGTGTTTCTCGAATGAGTGCATAATTATGCTTAATTAACGACTTGCGTAAATCACATTGAAGAAGCACTCTATAACGGCTTTGAAACCACAAGCTTTAATTTGTAGAAGCTTTGAAAGAGAATTGCGTGTTTCTATCAATTAGGATCATATTATATCGTTTTATCTGCTTGAGTTTTATATGGCATATTTATTATATGGCATATGTGTGATTAGAACTGAGATCAATCAATATGTCACTCGTATAGGATTACGCTGGAAACATTTTATATGCACTCCTTCAGGGGATCAATTTTGATGACTAGTTAAGTACATATTAAATTTGTATCATACTCTTTAGTTGTATGATTCCAATTGAATGTAGTGCTAAGCTTTAATTGTTGTTTTTCTTCATTACTGTTGTCGTATGGTTTGACATTGATTCTGTTAACACAATATCACTAAGCAATTGACATGTATCAATTTAAATCAACCAAACACAAGACAAAGCCACTAGAAAATTTACAAATAGAATATGGAGCTCCAGATATCACAATTGGCACAGAATTTTAACACAACTCTTTAGAGAAAATAAAAAATAATTTCATATTATAACAATTCATATTAAAAAGCTATACAAAATAACTACAATGTTGAGGTATGTGTCACGGTTTAACAAAATACAAAGTGTAACACATTTATGTTATAAATACGCCATTATGAAACAAAATCAATTTGTTCAATTTTTATATAAATTATAAGTATAAAGTTATTAAATAAAGCTTCACATACTCTACTTACAGTATTTCCATGCCAACAATGAACGCTATACATACACTTAATTATATACAATATACAAATTTCAGTAAAAACACAATAAGAACGTTCAACAAAGCGTGATTGTATTGTATTGTGTTGTCCTGGCGACTGGACCGTTTGCATAAAAAATAATCACCTGCTGCTAATAAGATCTGCACATGGAATATAAATGGAATATAAATCAACATTAATTTTAACTTATTTAATTAAATTGTAATTTGAACCACCAAGGTCATACTTTCACTCACTTCAGCATCCGAGAGCCTATCACAAATGGATATCATCTCGGCTTGGATTTTGTTACAAGCATGTAAACTTTTAATAAAGAAGGTTTTGAAATACAACGAAATTTGAAATACATTCTTCTTAACACTTTTTGTTTCGTGAAGATTTAAACGTAAGACAAAAAGCACAAGGTCAAAGGGTAACTATACATTCAAACAAAATATAACAATCATTTAGTACACACGCATTATGTACAGTATGCATTCCGATAAAGCTTCAATTTAACCGTAATAGGCTAGTTTGAATGTCACATTCGTGTCATGAAATGCATATCCATATTGCCACATTACAACATTAAATCCCTATTATCAGGCATATATAAATGGCTGAACCTGTTCACGGATTACATGTTAATGCTTAAAAGTGTATTTGAATCACTAACCTGTATCAAATCAGGTTTAAAATATAAATTACACAGGTACGTTATTTTGGACAACTGTTCATCTGCAAACTCTGACATTCTGACAACATCGTGTTAAGACTCGCGTTATTATGATTACATTCTATTTACCGTTTTACCATTAGCTAACGCTGAGTAGAAAGGGGCTTCTTAGAGCCACATACATAAAAAATATACAGTTTATCAGTTTAAATGTGATACACATTATATCAAGCAAAACAAGTGTGTCATGTTTCTTAATCTTTAACCTCAAAATGAGAGCACTACGTCATATATTTGATGCTGCTACTCAGTAGATAGATTGCACTGTCCTAGCATCATACATCGCAAGTGAATGGAGATTTAAGAAAGGTAAAATAACTGGCGAATGTTAAAAGGGTGTATTACCAAGGCTACGTCAACAACTTTATTTTGGATACACTCTAACTTAAGCATATATATACCACTATGGATTGAATGACAATTAGTGTCAATTAATAACATACTATCAAACATTGAAATATACTCCAATTATACTTAATTAACTTATCAACTGTAAATATTCAGTTCCAAATAGTTCGCGTTATATTGTTATACACAATTATTATTTAAAAAAATATATTAATAAATAAAAAAATAATGTTTGCTATCACTGATATAAAACAAAGAAATACGATTATGCAACTCTGAAAAGTAGCCAACCAAAATGTACGTAACTTATATAAAACTACAATCTGGTATGATGTAGATATCATTCCACCCAACCGTACTTGTATTTGTGTAATATAATTAAAAATATAAATTGAAGAAAAAAATATATCGAGCTGAAGCTAAAGCTAGACTTTGAGAGTACAGAACATGCGAACTTTCTTGTCACTTATAAAATTGTACATAAGATCGTTTATGAAAGGAATATGTTTTATATATTGTCAAACATATAGCTATACTTTTACCTAAAAACAAGTATAAGGTATTATGACGATAGTTTGTATTGCCTAACACATTAATAATAGAAGAAATACCTTATTGAATAACAATTCAAATTAGAATATATTGGTACACACACAGTGCGCTAATTTGAGAATAACACAAGCGATTGTTTATTCAAAAGGTTATTAAAGAAAACGGTTTTAGGAGGATAATTGGCCAATATTATGCGATATTGAGCTTTGATATTAAGTTACTACGGCGTTTCATATTTTGAAAACAAATATCCATTACATAAAAGTTTACCAACGTTGCTCTTCCAGTGCTACCGTATGATTATATAATTTTTAATTTGAAATGTCAGCAATGGAGGGTTAAATGTTTTTTTCTGCATAAATCTGTTAAAAGTGTGTGTTTGATACGAATTTATATTCCAACATTCGACGAAAGATTTAAAGCTTGGCCTTAAACACACACTTTAACTTAATATTGTAGATCAACTGTACCGTTAAACATAATGACCATCATAACATCACTTGTTTTCTGTAAGTATAGATTCATAGTTCCCGTATTATCAACAGCAATACTCGCTCATACACATTATAAAGCTGATGTTGAAAATGTTGTCCACTTAAGTGTAAAATTTGACGGAGTTTAACATAACATGTAAATACTTTGCACGCTGGATAGAAATGAATAATAGATTAAACACATATGATCTGAGTTATTATTGTTCCGTGAATAATCAGACATCTTTTGTAGATTGACATGGATATATTTGTTAAAGATACCTTCTTGGAGCAATAAACTCGGAATGTGAAACACTGTTTTCACTAATTAGTTGTAATCGACCACCTGTTAATACGGATGTGCCGCGAGTGGTAAATATGATTACCTGACAGATATTTTCTACAGCGCCTGTTAATAATTCATGCAAGCAACTAGCAAATGTATTAATATTTGTTCTCTATCACGTTTCTACCGTAGTGTTGCGGGTTTTGTTTTTAAATTTGAAAACAACAATATTTGTTATATGTACTGAAATCAAATAATAGTGTGAATAATATGGATACGAAACAATAACGCCCAATGTTAATGTACTCGGAATATGGATAATTTATATAATCAGATATCAGCTCTACGTCTTATTTCAAAACTGACTTACTTTATTCAGGTGCGTATGTATCAAACAATGCTGCCCATATAATAACGTTCGCCATTTTGCACATATGTACTTATATACAAAAACAGATATTCTTATCTTGTTTCTATTGTATGTATGTTTAATATAAACTTTTTGTTAATGTTGGGCCATGCAGTAACCACATAACTTGTTAAATTTCTAACAATAAGATTTTTTTTTACAGATAATACATAACCTCTCAGTCGGACAACACAAACATCGACTGGAAAGACACTTGCAATAAGTTAAAGATCATTCATGCAATATAAAGTGCTTCACTGGTCTTACTATCATTATAGAAGATCGAAATAACCTTTATTCCACCAAAAATAGAAAATAGACAAATTCATTTAACAAAGATGTGTGACAAACCGTACGTGCATTTCTGATAAAGTGAATAAACTTAAGAACCATTATCAGGAGAAAAAAGTATTAATATTCGCTATCCTTTTATTTAAATTAATTGCCCAATTTGTCTGAAACCATATAGGAAAAAAATGCACAAAATCAATAATTAACGTAAAACTGATTTGAACTGGAGTACTTGGATCACTGCAAACTCTTTTTTATTGAGGGGGGGGGGACATACATACAAATTGCAGATGAGTATTGCAACAAGTATCATGTGTGAAGGCAAGACTAAATGCCATAAAAATGTGCCTCTCGGAGAATATAATGAAACAGTTGTGTTGATGCCATATAAGTCTGGCAGCTGCAATAAGTCGATGGCCGACAGTTCAAGTATTATGGGGCATGAATACGTCGGCTTTGACAGAAATAGGATATAACCTTACCAAATCTGTCTCAAATTGAATAGTTAATTTGGCGAAGGAATGTAAATTTCATTTTCTACATGACTTGATTTATTTTGCATTGACCTATATATTCAAAAACAATAGGAACATATTATGTCTTCCTGTCGTATAAACAACAAGTGTTGTATCACTTTAATTTATACAACAAAATGTTACTATTTTGGAAGTAAAACTACAGTAAGGCATAATATACGTTTTGTTCGCCATGCGTACGGATATGTCAACGTATCGGATCTGTGCTAGACGACAAAAAAGAACACGGTTAAAATTAGTTTTTCAGACAAAACGTTGTTAAATGCACATACTCACTTATTGGCAGACGAAAGTTTCGATACTGTATGATCTCATAATCAGGAAAAAGGAAATTTAAATAAAGAAGACAATTTAATTTAGGCCAAAGCAAGTTTTTGACAATTGTGTTTTATGAAATAATGTACATTATGTACCATATCTTTTACTAGAAAGATGCCACTTAACGCAGAAGTAATGACATCGGACTTTAGCATCTGCAAAAAAAAAAAAACACTATTTTTTCAATAATGTTAAATATCTGTTAAAGGCTCATAAAAGGTGACAAATCCAATTATTATGCATATTAACTGGTCTAATGTTTAACGAATTTCAGTTATTCTTGCATAACAAAATGATAATAACACAACTTAGGTGCTACGTTGTCAAAAATTATGGGAGATTTACCCGTTTCATAATTTGAAGAAATGTTTACAAGTTTGCAATTTCCGTACATTTGCACTATCTCCGATGTTCCTCGGCTTCTTTCGTTAAGTACGAATAATTATATTGATGACGTAGTACAAACAACACAATATCCTCGTAAACAAAGAAAGAGAACATTCGTTCGGTAAGATATTTTTGTGTTGTACAATGTTTTGTTTAACATTAAATTGCATCATGCATACTTGTTTTAATTTTATGTTTAATTTTCTTGACTTCACTTTTGCCTTGATTGTTATTATTGAAATGTCACGTGATATGGCGCGGAAAGACGTGTTTTAAATCGGAGAGAGTATTTTTGAGAAATTTAAAGTTTTAAAGAGTGTTTGTGCCTAGTTTTACATCGGAATTAGTGGGAAAAGATATATGTGACTAGTTATTGTGTTCGTTCTACATTATTATGATGTTAAAACATGACAAGAAAGAGAAAAGACAGAAATAGTAGCGGGAGTGCGAGTGGGAATGTAAACAAAGCTACCAAGCCAAGAGGCCCGTCCGAAGAAATTGACTCTAATATTTCGGTGAGTGAAATCTTAAGTAAGGCTAGTGCTGTATTATTTCCGGATTCGAACGTTTTAGATGATGACACTTTTGATTTGATATCCGGAAGAAACTCTAACTCAAACTCAAACTCAAAACAAACCGACTGCTCCAATATGGCGGACGGAGGCCGCGAGCCAACCAACAAAGACTTGATGGACTGTATGAACGCTTTAGGTGTTAGAATAGGATCCATGGAACGAAAACTCGATGTTCTGGATAACCTGGAGAAGAAAGTTATGGATTTTGATAAAGAGTTAAAGAAAATTTGGGTAGCGTTGGATGACCGCGTTAAACGCACCGACGCGCGAGTGATGTCGCTGGAAGATCGGGTGGAGTCCGCAGACGTTGAGGCGGCGCAGATGGCCGAAAAGGTGGCAATGCTGGAGAAACAGCGAGAGGAGCTGCGGGACGACGTTGCGTACCTTAAGTCACAATCCATGCGGAACAACTTAGTTTTCACAAATATACAAGAAGACAACTCAACCGGCAACGAAACGGCGGAAATTACGGAAACTAAGTTACGTACGCATTTACATGATACTCTAAAAATTGCAAAGGACATCGCAGACACGATCCGCTTTGAGCGCGTCCATCGCTCACCGGGACAGCCAGTTTCCGGTAAGATACGCAACATCGTTGCCAAGTTTACATACTTCAAGGACCGGGAGATGGTACGTCGCGAATGGAAACACTTGTCAGGAACTGGNAGCAGCCATTGACCTAATGTTTAGCACGACATGCAGTAAATAAAAGAGAGAAAGTACCAAAGTGTTCCTGATAGTAATAGTCATCCTTGACGGTGCGTTTTCTCAAATCTCAAAAGAAATGTATGACTTTAGCGTATCAAGGGTCTGTTTATACTAGTATAGTTTAAGATATTCAACACTCTGCATAACATGTCAAATACGTCAAACAAGTCTGCAAAACATAATTAAATATAATTCGTTCATATTTTAGTCGCAAATTAATTTGACAACTCATGTTGGATTCAACCACTCGGATAAATTCTTCTTTGTAAAATCCGTACTCATCCGAATTCTAAATCGTTAGTTATTGGCAGAAAATCAACGATGAATCGAAACTATTTCTATTACACATTTTAAATATGTTTTTTTCTGGTATTGATGTAGCCAATATATTGTACACATTTTGCTATTTCCGCCAGGTGTTATGGGACCGGAAGTGGTACACGTGCCACTGTACCTGTCTCAACTGCGCATGGTCCGCGTGACAGGCATCAAGAACACAACCCAACAGAAATGGCGGGGCTACCTGGAGGAATTAGAGCGCTTTAGTTCCTACCTGAATTATGACAAAGAGTACGGGAACCAAGGTTTGTGAAATCAAAGCCATATTATGACAAAGAGTACGGGAACCAAGGTTTGTGAAATCAAAGCCATGTGACAATTTACAATGTATGATATATTAGACATGTATGCAGTGTGGCGAATTATTTGGTAGGTGAAGGGGATTTAATTAAGTTTAAATAACATACAAACACGAGAAAGAGACTAATAGCCCAAAAGTCTGATTAAAATCAAACATTAAGTCTCAACACAAACACGCACGAAAACATTCACAATCAATAAAGCTGAGCTGAATGCATTCTAAGACCAATGAAACATATGCACTGTTTCTATATATCTCGAGGATGTCCCTTTAGCGAGGATCATACTGTACTGGGTTATAACAAATATAGGGAAAAGTTGTATTCTCATGAATTAATTTTCGCAAATATGTATTTATTTCATGCTAATCGCTGCACAAATTGTAATCTTTCTCCCTAATCTTTTCCAACAAATAAACTATGAATCTTCTACATCTTGGATTGATAAATTAACATGTCAATGTTCTTTCGGACGTTTTTCATATTAATTTTTTTATACATGATACAACACCAAATGGCTTTTAAGAATGAAACAAACTCATTTTGTTGTAAATAGAATATTTTTTCACATTTTGTTGTAAATAGAATATTCTTTCACTCCAGGCATCGCCCAGTACGACCCATCAGCGGTGCATTCTGACGCCGTCTACTCCTACGTGGAACCAAGGCTTTACTCAAACATCGCCTCGGTGTTCCAACATCGTCATGGCAACCCCATAGATAACCCCACCTACCTGCCGACACACGAGGCCCAACATGAGGATATCAAGTAAGAAGAAATTGGAATGAAACGCGAGTCCGTGGTATATCACGAAATCACAGATTATCACAAGCCAGCCCTGGCGACGTTGGGCGTCCATAATGCCCATGCCATGTCTCCACCTTCACAAAAAGCACCAGAAGTACAGCCACATAAACCTGCTAATGTACTCAAAGTACCTTATCGGAACAAAGACCCAGTATCATCGGTACCTGTTCAGTCTCTCGTGCAAGCAAGTGGAAGCCTTAAAGAAACGGGATCAGAACTACCACGTGCATCTCAGCAACCAAATAGCAGTCTGGTTTCCGTCAAACAGGTCCCACCGCCTATCGGGATCAAGCCCCGTCGGCCGCCACCGGCGATTCCACAAGCTCAAGATAGTCTACCGTTGCCCATGCGCCTTCCACGGCCTCCATCGCAGACGTTGACATCTACAGATCGCAATAATGCCATCTACACGAATGACCTTCCCAGAACATCCATTCCCCCTTTCCGACAGGAACCGAAGGACGCCATTGAACGTAAGCAAGAGCGCTCTACAAAGCCCGCTCAGCAAAGCGACGCTTTGGAATTGGCTGAAAATCCTGCCTACGTTTATGGACGTTTACCAACAGTTAATGACAGCATTGATGTGAAGAAACTTTCAATAAACGACGTGTGTGGTTATCTGAAAGTACTGCGTCTGGAAAAATACGAGTCGATGTTCCGAAAGGACATGATTGACGGTGCGTTGTTGGTTGAACTGTCGAAAGAAAACTTTGAACAAGCGTTTGGTATGGCGGTACTTGAAGCTGTGCGAATATTAAAGTTTGCAAAAGAAGGTCATTTGCCAAGGTAGACAATGACAGTTTTAATTCGTGTGTCGCTTTGAAAAGCAAGACACACACAAACTATTGGAGGTTGTTGCGAATCGTTAGCAGTAAATTTACAGTTTTTGGCTGTAAGTGGTGCAAATGTTTTCTTTTATTGAACTAAAAACAATTAATTTATGACACCTATTACTTTAAAATGTAAATGATGAAATCGTGTTCCTGTGCTTTTTTAATTGTGTCATAATATTTATTTTATTTCAGATCTTGTTGAATCAAACGTTTTGATTGAATTTTATAATTAACTTATTATATCATTTAATGACATGTATGTTATTATTGTCGACCATACTGTTGCGAGTGTAATGGATTTCGTTTGCAAACTTTCAATTTAATTCTTAACATGGGAATGTTGCAGAACGTCTGGACCTGCATGAGTAAACAAAATGACTTTTAAACACGTGGCATGAAATAATTTAATTTCACAATAATTACAACTGCCGTCACATTCATATGAGTGCTGCATTCTGATTGGATAATTTGTTCACGTGACCGGTTTTTCATTTTCCGATGAACCCACTTCGTATGCAAATTTAAACGTGAATATTCTTAATGGCGCTGTTTTTTTATTGGTCAATAGCGAAATGACGTTATATTTTTGGCGCGAACTTCAACGATATACCCGTTTGACGGAGATGAAACCGAAACTGAAAATAGATTCATACGCTAGATTAAAAAGGACTTTTACCACCTTTACCACGATAGAATTTCATCTTTAAGATCATTTTGTGTTGTAATTATAAGAATAGAATGGCATTTTTCTGCATTTCATCGTTGTATGAACTGTCGGGAAAAATACACCTAATTAATGCATAAACGCCGTCAAAAGAGAGCTTTTTTCTATAAATACCGCCAACTGCTGTTTATACAAATGCATTAACTTAATGTATGTATTATTTTATTATTAAATGATAGTCTCCCTGTACGATTTATTATGGCTTACCTATAATTGCACCTTTATAATAACTGTTTTATTTAAACAGTTTTTAAGTCAAGTGTAGTGACAAAAGGGCATTATGGCTTTTCCAGTTATACTGTTTAATATGTAATTCCCAAACATAGCATATATTGAAAATCCGCGGATAGAATTGAACTTATCTTTTAAAGCATAACGATGCTGAATTTTTCTTTTTTGGAAGGGTATTGGTTCAGGTTTATTCTATCTACTTGATTCCAGTTCTAGTCTATGTTAACACACTCTTAATTTACAAATTTCAAACTTATTTATACTGAAGTGTTTTAAATATGGTTGACATTCAAATTTACTGATCTTATTCCTTTTTTTTTCTACTCATGATGATTAAATAAGTTTTGTTATCCAATTTTGTATTAAAGAATGACTTATTTTGGACTTTACTTAAAACTAAAAAAAAACACTTATCCTATACACATTTGTTATGCCATGCATAATGTTAACCCTAAGATTGCGAAAGATTACATACAGATTACTCCGTACCAGATACAATTTGCTTAATATGTTCTAAAAGAGTATTCCTTGTTCGTTTTGCCCCTGGCTTTGATGATGTATCGCACTGTTGTGTTATAGTGCCATTGCATAAGTAAAAGACCACGTGCTGCAATACGGTTTCGCTCCGGCTGGTACATCTGAAGTGTCACTTTTTTAATACGCGTTATTTATTAAAATGTGGATCTATTCATGTTATTTAATGCACCTAGCAATAACCCTTAAGTTTCAATGCGAATATTTCATTTTGTATTTTTCAAAAAGTGACAATACAACCTCGATACTTTCTTGTGTAAAAACATGGGTGATTACTAAAATAGTCTATATTAATCGATATTTTCTTAGTTTTTAATTACTGCAATTAAATCCTTAGTATCATACGACAATTGTAAAATACTCATCGCATCAATTATATTCAAATTGAAACTCCAGAAATACTATTATGACATAAACTATTGTGAACAATATTTTATTGAAGGGATTATTCCAACTGCCTATACAAAAAAGGACTAAATATGCAACACTGCGTTAAACGTAAACACGATTAAAGGTGCGTCAAGCGCTTTAAAACGGTAAATGCAAAGCATCCAACAAGGTTCGCACAGGAGTGTTAAGAAGATAAGATTGCTTTATTTTATTTTTTTAGATTTGTCTGATATTACGTTCTATGGATTGAGTACTTTTTTTACTTATTTTTTTTTTTTTTTTTTTTATANTTTTCCTTTGTGCGAATGTTCGTGCAATTTATGGTTTTAGATGAGAAAAGTTGTAATTGTAATGTGTTGAAAATGCAAGACAAATGTGTTCATTTCTACTATTAGATAGGACAATCGTTATTTGATTACTAAAATGCAAGACAACAAAATGCTATTAGATTGGACAATCGTTATGTGATTACTAAAATGCACGACAATGAAATGCTATTAAATAGGGCAATCGTTATTTGATTACTAAAATGCAAGACAATAAAATGCTATTAGATAGGACAATCGTTATTTGATTACTTAAATGCAAGCAATTAAAATGCTATTAAATAGGACAATCGTTATTTGATTACTAAATACAAGACAATACAATGCTATTAGATAGGACAATCGTTATTTGATTACTAAAATGCAAGACAATAAAATGCTATTAAATAGGACAATCGTTATTTGATTCTTAAACAACTATATTCAAACAAGCGAGTTTATTTATCAAATGCATTATATACATAATTATGCCGTATTATCTTGTTATAAAAATAATATAGTCTAAAACAAGATGGTAATGGGTGCATAACGAGTGCGCGTTAAATTTAAAATATAAATATATTACTAAAGGTATTAGTTACGGCCATTTAAGTATGTCTTTCACAAGCTATCTAATTTACTTATCATTTAATTTACCTTAGTTTGTTTGTTCTTATATTCATTATTTCAAATAACAATTATTTAGTCCGCTGCACTATTTAGTTTATGTTTTTATTTTAAAAAATGTTCCCGCTCAAACCTGGAGACAAATGAACCAACATATCAAAATGTCCTTAGCCATGAACGATCCTACATAGACCAGGAAGCAGATATTCATCACTATTTCGGGACGTTTTTTTTTATTAAAAGCACTTTTTCCAGTTCATTTCAAATAGACACACGTTTTCAGAAATAATGAATAGTTCTCGTGGCAGAGGAAAATAGTGTGCGTATAATGCAAAAGCCTCTCGTACTATTTGATGTATGATAATTTATATGCGCCGCGCTCTAGGAAAACGGAGCTTAATGCATGTGCACAGTCTGCACACGCTTATCGGCGACGGCACTTTCCTGTTTTTGAAATTTTCGTTTAAAGGAAGTCTTTTATACGCGATAAGTCCAGTCTAGGTGGAAATTGGCGCCCTGATTAGCCGGTACGGACTGCACATGTTTATCTGGGACGACACTTTACGCACAAACATTAAGCCAAGTTTTCAAAGAGCAAGACTCATATTTAATCACTGTCTACTTTTTCACTTGTTTGAGTCCTCATAATCTCTTTACCTGTTTTCTTGTTTATGCGTGTAATAAATATCACAGTGAATGTAATTATATGCTTTATTTGTTTCACGTATCCGTATTTCAAACGCGCATTCATATAATTCAGTAACACTTAAAGTGGAATGTGGAATAGTACTTCATATTTCTTTTAACAATATATGTATATAATATCTCCTTTTAAGAAGGAATCAAATTTCGTCGTCATCCAAAACTTTGTCTTTGACATGCAATATAACATGTAAGTGTTTGTTTAATTTTCAAAGCATCTTTCTGCCAGAGGCATTTCTTTAAATAGTTATAGATCATGGTCAGAGACTGTATGTAGAGGCGCTTAACTGTATTATTAAATTATAATTACATCTCCAATTATTAAAGTAAACCAAAGGGATGTAACCGCTGTAAATATTTCGAAGAACACACGTCGTGTTTCCTCCCTTTAACACTCGCCAGTTATTGCTATCTATATTCAAGCGCTAAGTGCGATCTAAGTAAACATTCGCATGCATAACGATGATATATACTAAATACGATAATATATATCATGAGATTCATTATTGTGACTGATCTTTGCCCTTAGGATACACCAACAACTACATGTAAGTGGGTGTTTATGTTGTTCAATGGTTTTGACGTTTTTATCTCTGTAAACACAAACTTTACCTCTAAAAATACTCAGTTAATATTGATGTATTTGAATTAAGTATTTTTCGAGGAGGAAGCAGATATTTCATTAATAATAAGTCCAACTTTATATCCTCTTGATAAGTATTCTGACATATTTACCGGTGTTTTAAAATATCCGTACCACTGATGCACAATATTTATATTCTAAATTAAGAATCGGTTACGATAACCAACGGATTTGAACGGACTATTCCGTTAACCAGGTTAAAAAATATCATATAATACAAATTTTGAAAACTAAAGTTTCTCGTTTATAATCATAACATTACCACTATAATAATGTACACAGAGATAAAAGGTCAAAATGCAGAACGTCCGATTTTATAACCTTTTAACGTCAGGTTTTAGTAGACTTGTACCATAAACGTTTGTGTTACAAGATCTTTATTATACATTGCATTTAACGACTTATTTATTACATTCAGATTATTTTTCGCATAATTTCATTTTCACTATGACTTTAAAACATATCAAAAAATGCATACGTTACGTTTGAATCGTTTAACCCATTTTTGTTTGCTCTGATAACAAAATAAAGTATGGTAGGTTATTTCTGCCAACTTCCAAGAGATTATCGGGACGACAAACGCGCTATATATAACTCGAGAACTTTGACCTGACACTCGTGAACGCCATAAGCACAAATTATACGGGTGGACTCTTTTTTATTTGATTCGCTTTAGTACGGTTATTAATAATTGTGTCGTTTTCTGAGAAAAAAGGGGCAAAATGCTTGTGCGTAAATTGTCGTCCCAGATTAGCCTGTGCAGTCCGCACAGGCTAATCAGGGACGACAATTTCCGCTTTTATGGAATTTTTCGTTTAAATGATGTCTCTTCTTAGAGAAAATCCAGTTTAGGCGGAAAGTGTCGTCCCTGATTAGCCTGTGCGGACTGTACAGGCTAATCTGGGACGACACTTAACGCACATGCATTATGCCCAGTTTTTTCAGAACACGACTCATTTTCAACCATAGAGGTCATTGCCACTCGATTGGTCATTGCCGGCTCAGGTACTTCTTAAAAGTACCCCGGGTACTCTTAAGTATCCTACAAAATTACCCGGGGTACGGAAAATATACTAAAAAGTACCCCGGAGTAAGGCCGGTTGCCATTAAGCAAATTGTACGTACCCGGGGTAGATTGTATTAAACTTAAAATGACCCGTGGTATTTTAAATAGTGCCTGCGCCGAAAACGACCGATTGAGCGTCAGCGCCAGGTCAAAATTTCATTATAAACATAAGATTACCGAGGTTTGTATATGTTCAAAGACCAAAGGTCAGCATGTTCCAATTCATCGAGCATGCGGTGTTCACGCTCGTACTGGCGGTGCTTATCAGCGTCTACTACCGGAAGGGGCCCCGGTACTTCCTGAAGAGTATCGTCCTGGCGGTGAAGGAACTTCCGGGAGTGCAGACCCTGATTGACCAGGTCCTTAAGAAGGAGGTCACCAGCTTTGTGAAGTCGTCCACATTGGCACAGGATGTAGTTGCCAGCAAGCCACGTATTGTTCTTCCTAAAACAGGTACGCCCTCATTAAGTTATAATACCATTAAAACAAAATGGAACTTTAATTGGACGTAACAAAGCTTTAAAATGTTTGGAATACATTTCCATGTTGACCTTTCAAAAATGGTTAAAATAAATTACGATGAGGTATTTAATGTATACTTAATTTATTAAAATAATAGACTTAGACTAATTAAATATAACTCAGAGAAGGCTCGCACAGGCTACCGATTTTGCTAATGCCAGGTTATATCTTGTTAGAAATCCTCATTCAAACTATTGTATTAACTATATAACGATGTTTGCATGTCTGCAGCGTTCAGCTCGGACGACCTCCGTGTTCAGATGAGCAACCTTCTGAAGCGGGAATGCAACACGCAGGAGGACGGCAACGTGTTCGCGTACACTTACACGATGAAGGATGAACACTTCCGACTGCAAGAGGAGGCGTTCGACATGTTTGAAGGTTGGGAATATTTTTATTCTGACGTCAACCAGTCCGTGAGGGAACATAAAAGGGCCATATACGTTGTAATGTAATGTTAATGTCGCATCGACGCTAAATGTCGTCCAAGAGTGGCGCATACTGTCGCAACTGAAGCTTAATGTCGCAAAATCCGTGACGCTTAATGTCGCGATGGATTGCACTGTAAATATAAAAATAACAGTGTGGTAATTTTGTAAGATTGTATGTTACTACATACGGAATTGAACTATTGTTGACTTTGTTTTACTAACATTAAAGTTGAAAGCAATGTGTGAGGTTTAATACAAATAATTGTTTTCGCTATTTTACTTTTTGTTGAATTCAGACTGTCGCCGGTATTATTTTTGAAAGCTTTTACGGGTATTTTTTTATACGCGAACACGTATTTTTCTTCCTGGTACCCGTTTGAGGCCTGTATTCGAGTTGGAGAAATCGCCGATATAATCAACATAACTAAAGAGCATGTTTTTATCTGGATCGCATTTTATTCTCGGAATTTCAGACGTATCGCGATTTCAGTGCACTTCAAAGAAGTGCGACATTTAGCGTTGAATTTGCGACATTAAGATAGTTATGTGTCTTCTCATTTTCTTGAGTGGATACACATTTGTCGTGTTGGTGCCTCTTAATTATCTTTTGGCGTGTTGGTTGGTTTGAAAGTCGCCAACGTGCGGACAAAGCAAAACGACAAGTACCTTGATTTGTCGTTTCGGCGGGTATATGTGTCGTTTAGAACGATGTGGCAGAATACAGCCGCCAAATAAAGCAGATATGTGTCGTGTTCTGAGAAAACTGGGCATAATGCTTGTGCGTAAATTGTCATCCCAGATTAGCCTGTGCAGTTCGCACAGGCTAATCAGGGACGACAATTTCCGCTTTTATGACATTTTTCGTTTTAATTTAGTCTCTTCTTATCATAAATCCAATTTAGGCGTAAATTGTCGTCCCTGATTAGCATGTGCGGACTGCACAGGCTAATCTGGGATGACAATTTACGCACAAGCATTTTGCCCAGTTTTCCCAGAACACGCCACAAATATCCATTGTGCCACTAAGATAGAGCTTTTAACCATGTGGAGTAAGAATTTTCAAGGATACTTACTTTTAACGCAGAGATAGAGATGGAAGTTACGATAATCTATAAGTGCACTCTTATCTTTAACCCATTTATGCCTAGCGTCTAGAAAAAAAGGCCTTGGCAAACAGCGTAGACCCAAATGAAACGCCGCATGATACGGCGTCTCATCAGGGTCTGCGGTGTTTGCTTAAAGGAATTTCTGTAAAAAATATTCTAAATATAGAAATTAGTATACTAGACATCCCTAATTTTGGAAATAAATTGATCCAATTTAGACGGATGGGAGAGTCCACGAGGCATAAATGGGTTAATTGGATCCGGATTTATGAGATGTTCTGAATGTCAAATCTGGTAACTATTTTCCCACTGGATTCAAACATATTGAAGACGACAATTTTAGAATGCTGTTTATGAAATATTTAATAATCTAACATGGATTTGTTGTTTAACGAATTAAACGACACGACAACAATAGTTTAGTGGGTTATTCATTTATATGGTTTACTCGTTTTCAAAATGAACAATAATATATTCATCGTATTTGTACTTCACAATATTCATGGATATGTCTGTGTCTGTTTAATTTTTTTGAGCTATCACAACTTCAGAAAAACATAAATAACTCAATCCTTAATGACTTCTTACATTTATATAAATTAAAGTTAAAACAAATGGTAATAGTAGTAATAATTTTAGTATTTAGTTAACATGTTAACATGAGTTGTTTTGTCGTTACTTAATGTACCCATATACAATATCCATAATTATCTATGTCTATACAGTAACTTACTGAGAATAATTTAAATTTATAACAATAACGATGTCTAATAAACATCACCCTATCGTTTCAGAGAAGACGGGCCACTCAGTAGAGCATGACAAAATTGTGAAGGAATTCTTCCACGCCTTCATGCACGAGAATGCACTTAACCCGATGATCTTCCCTGCTCTAAGGTTTACATATTTCTCTTTATAGAGGTAGTTTCCTTATATATTATATGATCCTCGCTCTGGGAATACGGGGCGTAATGCTTGCACGTAAAGTGTCTCCACAGATTACACTGTGCAGTCTGCACAGGCTAATCAGGGACACCACTTTGTACCTTAACTGGAGTTTTGGATAAAAGAGACTTCCTTTAAACACAAACAATCCATGAAAGCGAAAAGTGTCGTCCCTGATTACCCTGTGCAAACTGCACAGGTTAATCTGGGACGACACTTTACGCACATGCAGTTAACCAGTTTTCTCAGAGCGCGGTTTCTATATTTTCGTGTTACAGGGACTTTTTAAAATGAAGGAATTCTTCCATGCCATTACGCAATAGCCTAAGAACGCGCTGAACCGAATTGTGTTTTCCTATCGTAGGTTTGCATATTGTTTTTTCCATATGGGTACTTTCGCTTAATATTCATTGTTAAGGGGCAGTTTAATTAAGAATTAAATGTCACTTTTTTGCACCTTTAGGTATATGATCTGCCCGGAAAATTGCGCCTTCCACGAGTATGCATAAAATTATTAATATAAATATAATTACCGTACTTCGTTCACGTTTACGTAAGCGCTTTATTCTGATTGGATAATCCGATCACGTCACCCGCTTTTTATTTCCCGATGAACTCACTCCGTATGGAAATTAAATCGTAATTATTCGCGACAGGAATACGTTTTGATAAACAATAATTGCATCATACTTCATTATTTTGCGCGAATCGCATGACGTTAATTTTCATTCGTTATTAGCCAAAGAACGTCATACTTTGGCGCCAACTTCAACACTATATCGTTGGACAAAAATTAAATCGTAATCGAACCTGAATTGATACGCCAGCATAAAGAATTCCGTTATGGCCTTTTACTTAAGTTAGTTTTTTTTCTGTTTTTGGTTCTGATCATAAGTTTTAAAAATGAATTTTCAGCATTTCATCGATGAACGAGCTGTATGATGAACCATCACTTTCAAGTTGAATGTCAATTTTATCTTCTTCCGACACAAACCCCTTGTAAATAGCTCCAACCTGTGCATGTTACGATCGAACGAACGAAACTTCCAGCGAACGTTTCCTTTTTTACAGATTAATGGAAACAGAAGTGGTAAGTATGACCGCCGCCATGTTGAACGGTGACCGCGAGGTGGTAGGATTCCTCACTTCCGGTGGCACGGAGAGCAACCTGATGGCGGTGAAGACCTTCCGAGACTATGGTCGAGCGCAACGCCCCCACATCCGGCGGCCAAACATCGTGAGTTACATACCTTGATAAGTCGCATAAGGAGCAGTGGATATCAATATAGGCAGTTTCTCTATCTGACTGTCGTAATACCAACAGAACACATGTGTTTGAAATTTAACATGTGAAATTATTCTTTACATACTACAAATTTAATTACTCATCTACACTCTCCATTTTCTAGTAAGATCCCATGGTTTGTGTATGCTCATCACGTAGAACATGATCTAGTGCTGATGTTTCGTCGCCTGTCAAGTAAAACAGATCACAAAATACCAGCTTTCGATATCGTCATATATACTTTATAGTAAAGACTGTTGGAAACAGTGTAAATAGGCAAAATGTTTATGTTTATATAAAAGTGATTTGTTCACATATGTGGGCATTGTATATATGTGTAAGTAAATAATTTAAATTGCTAGATTTAAACATTGGAACTGTAGAACTTCATTATAATAACAAGAATATAATTTTAGAAAGAAAAAGTGTGTCCCCTTAGATTAAAATGACATCGCATCCACCACTTCACTTTTTCAACTTTTGAAATGTTATTTAAAGTTACTACAAGTAACTGATGAACGCATTGTAACACAATTCAACGGAAATGACCAAACCTTTCCAAACAATTCAATCTTTATGCAAACGCTGATAATTCATACAAGGAAACTGTATTTTCATTATTAGTCTACGCCGTTAGTCTTATTTTGCACCCTGATGTTCAATGTTCTTTTATTTTTTGAATGTGTGATAGTAAGATGGAAAACATTCATTTAGACAATCTGTGAACAAGTCTCTTTAATAATTTAATAAGTCTCTAGTAAAAATTGAATGTGTTTGAACACTCCATTAAATAATTTCCCGTTATATCGTATATTATAGTAACACTATCTACCGCTACTATTATATGTTTACATTATGCATGTTAAAATTGATCTTAACTTGAACAGGAGAATATTGTTAGAACTCGTTTTGATATGTTGCCTTTATTGTATACCTTGTATACTTGGGTTTAAATAAAGAGTTGTTCTGTTCTGTTCTTTATAAATATAAAACCACACATGCAATCAGGTGACCCCGATATCCGTTCACCCGACCATAGACAAGGCCGCCCACTACTTCGACATGGACATCATTCACACGCCCATGGACAAGGACTTTAGGGCAGATGTGAAGGCCATTGAACAAGTTAGTATCACAATGAATATATCTGCTCTAATTTTGTATGCGCATCGTCATTGTTAACCGTAAGTGAACATTTCATTAAATGACAATACATGTAGTCACAGATATTGATATTTGAAAAATGCTTGTTTGTCATTGTCATGCCATTGTAAGTTTCATAATCAATATCTTCATTTTCATCATCAATGTGATTATCATTATTATTTTATTTTATTTTTTCCTTTTTTTATATATTCTTTTTTTATCATAAGATGAAAATTATTTAATGAAAAAAACCATCAATTCATTTATTTGTATTATGTCAACATACTAAATGTTAATAAAATTATTATCCGATAATAATAACATATAACAGATGAAAGTTAGTGTATAAATAAATATACCAACTCGTTCAAATACTAATCATTGTTTGTCATGTTAATTTAGTGTTATAGTTCAAATGTGATTTCCTCCTCATCATTTCGGACAGGCTATAAACTCGGACACAGTGCTTATTGTGGCTTCGGCTCCACAGTTTTGTCACAGTGTAATGGACCCGATCGAAGAAATAGGGGCTCTGGCCCTCCGTAAAGGGATACCACTACACGTGGACTCTTGCTTCGGGGGCTTCATGTTACCATGGTGAGTACAATCGAACAATAATTTTACAAACCATATAAGGAGTTATCAGCATACTAGTAGTTGTATGCAGCTTTATTGGTGTGTTTACTTATTCATGATGGGTAAGTATAAATTGATGTGCATGTTAAATCTATATTTGATTTTACCTATTAGTTTGAGAGGTTTAAAATATGACACATTTATCTCAGGAAACGAAGCAACTTATTTAATTTTCATTAAGTATGTACTGTGATATTTCACTGCAAAGATCAGGTGTAAATAGTATATGATATGCATATATAATACGTTACTATTTCAATTTATTTCAACATTACGAGTTTTCGATTTTCCTTATTTATATGGTAGGCTAATATCATACCTGTTGAAACACACATTGACTTGTTATATTTGTTATTATTATTATAGAGTTAAAAAACTGGGCTTAACAATTGTATATATGGTAAGCTAATATAAAAAAATGTTGAACGACACATCCACTTTTTATAAAAAAAAATATTATAATAGGGTGGAAAAACTTGGCTACAAAATCCCGAAATTCGACTTCCGAGTGCCCGGAGTTACATCCATGTCGGCGGATGTCCACAAATATGGCTACAGTGTAAAGGTGCGCATGTTCGCTGATATCTTCAAATTAAACAGCCTAATGCTCGGAAGGACTTAACCATTTGAAAATATGTTTATCTATGTTTTACTTATTATTTTTCTAACGTAATTTTTGTATAATTTACATTAAAATTCAAACACGGTGAATAAGCTCTGTTCTTCTTTATATGCTGAATAAACGTTATTTCCTGTCACGCACGTCGTGTGCTATCAGGGCGCCAGTGTGATCCTGTACCGGAATGCGGACATCCGGAAGCACCAGATCTACGCGTACTCGGAGTGGCCGGGCGGTCTGTACGGGTCTCCCAGCATGGCGGGAACCAGGCCAGGTGAACATACATATGATGATATAGGATAAATTAGTTTAATTAGCTTAAACCTATTAATATGAGTTTGATTGAATTGAAAGCTGAAAGACTAAGGCTTATTGATATGCTTTCGAGTCCGTTTCCTTGGGTAAAACCAGTACTTGGTGTCTTTGGGCTTGATCGAAATAACGCTCCCAGAGTGGGGATCAAATCCATAACCTCCCGGTCGATAGACGGACACCATATAAATATATAGGACTAATCAACATACACACACAGTATATCTACAAATATAAATTCATCCATTATTTAAGACAAATGACTAATTGGCTTTTCAATACCGACAATACATACAGCACAACCTTAAACATTGCAAATGATAAAAGCTGGGATCGCTGCACTACAACAATCAATGCCAAGCATCACAAACGAATGTTCATTAAAGTTGTTGTTTTATTGAAGGTGGCTACATTGCTGTTTCACTTTTGCTGTTATTTTGTTCAATTTGAAAAACTTGCAGCGGCCTGGATGGCTATGCAACCCTTCGGAGAGAGCTGATAAATACCAGTTGCATTATCACTAAAGCTACAGTTTTATTTAAAACGCCAACATTGCATCTGCCTGAACGACTATGAAAATTCTGGNCTACCATTTAACCATATGCACATATGTTGGCTAATTTGTAAGACATGAATTAACAGATACCCATCGTTATATTTTATAATTTAATATGCCAGTTAAAAAATCGATTTTAAAACGCAGAAAATTATTTAATATGATTAAGGATACATCGTTAATCATTCATCTAGTTTTCTCAGCGATTTATTATTGAAAATTAGACGTACCTATGCTTAATCAGTTCATTTATTGTCATTGTGCATTTGTGCTAACGATCGTTACTCTTCTGTGCGAACTCGGCAGTATTAATAGATGCCAGCGATGTAGTGTTACTTACAAGCTATAGAGAAATGTCTACAATTGTTGATGACACAAAGTCATGTATGCTGTCCTCATTTACCAGCAATACACGAGAGATATCATGTATGATGTCCTCATTTACCAGCAATACACGAGAGATATCATGTATGCTGTCCTCATTTACCAGCAATACACGAGAGATATCATGTATCAAGAACGCGTAAATCTATCTAAAAACTGGTAGGAAATTACATGGCCATTTCATGTACCATTACCTGATATTTCGTTTTATTAAACATTGTAAGAACAAGCTACACTTTAACCATATGCCAACATGTGTTAGCTTATTTAAATGAAATGTGTAACTTTGTACCGATCTTTATAGAAGTATGGTAAATCATAAAAACGTCCAGTATAATTAACCATTGTTATAAATAGATAAGAATACTCCGTTTTACGTGATGTAGTTTTACTTAACACTCAATCCAGGCTATAGCAACATGACAGCCAGTGTTTTGTGGAACAATACCATTGAGGCTTCTTCATAAGAACGATCATTTACCAATAACGCCACAATGAAATCTATCTGAACTAATTCGAAATGACAGATAAGCAATTACATGGCCGTTTCACGTAAAATTACCTCCGCATAATTTGTTTAATTGGCCTGTGCTGAATCGTAATAGGTGGTAGTCAACTTTCCTGGTTTGTACAAAAAAGGTGTGTGTTTTTCTTAAACATAAAGATGGCAATACTAAATCAAGCGTGTTACATAAATAGCAATAGAAAAGACTACCATTTAACCACCTGCAAACATCTTCTTTCATTCGAAAGACAGGTACCGATTGCCAATTGTAAAAATCTTTTTACAGCGGAATATTATTTTTAAAATGTAACAAATAATTAGGTGTGTATCTTCTTAATAAATCTGGTGTAATTCAGTAGTAAATGTATGGCATATGATGTGTATTTGATCATTGAACGTTAAATTATTGTTATAGTTTACCGAGACTTGGACTCGGCTGTCTTAACGCGATTTAAAAGAAAACAGGATTCTTGAATTCTGTTTTTTCTTAATAATACCCTTTACTAAAACAGAACTATTAATGTATCGATTATAATGTCATACAAGTCCAAGTGGAAGTCGAGTTGGCTATACAAAGAAACGTCAATAGACTTCGCTTAAACAACTGCTTAACGTTCTCCAAACAATGGGTATATAGAATACTCACGATTGTGGCGTTAAATATTAAATATGAAAAGCGCCAAAAAAATGGACTTATTGACCCAATAGCCATACATTTTCTTTATGCGCATTCTTAGCTCATTCCAATTAATAAATAAAAAAGGTATGTAACGTGATATATAACACAGAACTTAGAAACATCAAAGTTCACTGTTTTTCTATCTACCTGTTGTTAAGTTGATCGTAGCCCGCCTTTTACTATTTACCTTTTACCGCCGTTTCTCGCTTTATTCTTCAATCATAAAATATAACAGTGATTTCAAAGTGATTTCTTGGTTAACATGAATTGAAACTTAATGCAGTTTGAATATCAGAAAATAGGTCAACACTACAATTAGAGCCACATTGTGTTAGTCTTCTGAAATAGTAGGTTTATGGAGAGATGGAACAAATGATGATATGGGAAAAACGTAAACACAGGATGCACTGTCATGTTATTCCCGCTATTATCAGCGCATGAGAGATAATAAACTCCAAATAGAAACCAATACATCATTTATTTAAAAACGAGACAATTTCTAAAACAGTCCTACAGAAAATGTTACGCGATATTGATGTAATAATGTAGTAGCACTTGGTGTTATTGAACCCATAAACATAATTACATAGCGTCAACTCGTTAATTGGCACGTGAATGAAAGAAATACATGACAAGTGTTGATCTTGTTGTTGTTGTGTGTAAACCTTTTGTGTTTTTTTTTCTTTTCCGACACATTTGTGCGTTAAAAAGTGAAATAAAAGGCATCACCACGGTTGTGAAAACTTATTGAAAACATGGTTTATACACTAAATTGCTTATTTTTATCTGACATACATGTGCGCCTAGAAGAATATTCACATGTTGGATCAAACGCTTCCTACAGCGATAAGGTGAGATACATAGCGATAATGCACTAATGCTTGAGGTCTGGCATGTTAGATAATCTAGGAAGATGGAAATCAGGTACAACATGCATATAGCTTTTATAACTTCACAAGCTCTATGGAGTTGAATCCGTAATCCACGAATCCAATCAGATATGTATATGTATTAAAGCAGTTTCTGTTACATGTCCGTGAGTGTATTTCAATATGTCGGCAGTTTTTGTGGCTTTTCCTTGTGTATATTTCAGTACATCGACACCCTGGATGTCCCTAGGCCGAGCAGTCGGGTGGAGATTGTGGCTACAATGCGCAGAAAGCGAGTAGGTCGGAGACCAAAATGCAAAACATAATGCTTGTGCAAGAAAACACACGCACATGCATCGGCGAAAATATTTAATTTCACTAACCAAGCAACGTCCTTATATTTCTTAAGAAATTATCCTTTCTGAATCCGTATCTCCTTCAAATTGTACCATGGGCTATTTTGCCGTTTAGTAGTTGTTCGTAGAAAATGGATGATTATGCTGGTAATGATTAACATGACAACGACGAAAATTTAACTGAAAATTAGTACTTCTGAATAATTATGAAAATGACGGTGCTGTTGAGGGTGATTCTGATGCGTATGTGGTGTCGCAGATGTGACTGATTCTTTTGCTTTTATAACTGGTTTCACTGATAACGATGATACAAATGATGAAACTGATTATGATGATGATGACAACTATGCTGCTATTGATTTAAATAATAAGTATAAAATTAATTCAGTTGAACATGGTACATTCCTAACTGTCTGGGAGGATGTTTATGCTTATGGTGTCTACAATGATATTGATAAAAAGGATTGGTATACAATTTAAGCAGTCAAACAGTGTATATTTTGTTACGTTCTATGTTTGTTTCAGTACGAGTTCCAGGCAAAGGCAATCAAGAAGCGCAAGGTTGACCTACTGAACCGTAAAAGTACGTTTATGGGGTGGACAAATGTATAGTCCTTTTTCAAAATGTGTTCCAATAACATATGAGGGAACATTCAAAATGATATATCTGTCCGGATAATCATGTTTACACCATTTTTACAATCAAAACGGACAAATATATTTTTTAGTGCGAACAAAGAAAAAATGCCTTAAAATGAATAAATTAATCTTTCTATTGCACAAAAATTTCTTTCAGAAACATGTTGACGCGTCGTTATTCATTTAACTTGGCTATTAATTTACGTAATATTAATCGATATCATATTCCGAATTTCAAATATATTTTTTTGCTCCGCTATTTGCATTTTGGAACAGAACGCAAATTAATGTTTGTTTATCATTCGCATGATATTATCTCCAAAATACCACAATTACAGTCGATGCAATATTTCAAGACAGAAATGGGAAACTGGTCGATTTGCGGCGCTTGTTATCCTGATAAATAGTGTTTAAAAATATATTTATATCGAAAAGATAAGCATTCTTTTCGTATTATGAATAATCGAAGTATAAATAACCAATAAATTAGTTTAAGAGGAAATGTGTAGTATCCTGTCCAGTAAAGGTTGTACAAGACTCCTTAATCCAGTGTAGTCATAGCTTTTTCAATGTCTAAACACACTAAGTTGGTCACCTAGTTGTATGATCAGTTCTATTTATAATTATATTATGTCAGTTAAAGGAACAAATAGTTCAGTTTTTAACACAATTGTCCCTTAAAAGAGTAAAGTCAAAGTTTTCTATTTTTTTTAATCAAATCGTTACATGGTCAAAATGTACGCAGTGCTTTGGACAATTTTTGTATACTTCGTTGAATCGTTTGTAAAATTATCTGGTATTTTGATGTTCATTTAAGTGCGATAATTTACGCAAGGCTTGGCTTATGTTGAAAGATACTTCGAAAAAATATTGTATTTGTGAAATTCAAAATACCGCATGATTTTTTTTTTATAAATTAGTTCGTAACTTCACGCAGTGCATGGGACAGATTTTGCATAGTTCTTCGATTTCTATGTGAAATGATAAGGGTTTTATGATGATTTAAGTGCGTAAATTTACGAAGAGCTTGACTTATGCAGAAAGATCATATATTTTAGTTAAAAGTGTTGTGTATTTGAATTTCAAAGTATAAAACATGTTGTATTGCTATCTTTTGCCATAAATTTGTTCATAAATTTACGCAGTGCTTGTGACAATTTTTGTTTATTACTTTGAATCGTTTGACAATTTACTGGTATTTTGATGTTCATTTAAGTGCGAAAAGTTATGCAAGGCTTGCCTTACGTTGAAAGAGACTTCGAAAATATATTGTATTTGTGAAATTCAAAATACTTCATGATTTTTTATTTTATAAATTAGTTCGTAAATTAACGCAGTGCTTGAGACAGCTTTTGCATAGTTCTTCGATTTCTATGTAAAATGATAAGTGTTTTTATGATGATTTAAGTGCGTAAATTTACGCAGTGCTTGCATAAATCGACAACTGTATTTTGAAAAGTTTGTCAGAATGAAATTTATGGGCAATAAAATGAGAAAAAAATCACATGTTTGTCTTCATTTTGCAACGAAAAAGGGGAATATTGAGGGATATTCTCTTATAAAATGCCAGTGAAATTTATAGTTTAAGAGGAATTGTGTAGTATCCTGCCCAGTAAAGGTTGTACAAGACTCCTTAATCCAGTTTAGTCATAGCTTTTTCAATGTCTAAACACACTAAGTTGGGACCTAGTTGCATCATCAGTTGCATTTATAATTATATTATGTCAGTTAAAGGAAAAAATAGTTCAGTTTTTAACACAATTGTCCCTTAAAAGAGTTTAGTCAAAGTTTTCTAATTTTTTAATCAAATCGTTACATGGTCAAAATAATAATTACTTATATGATGACACATCAAGTAAAAACCATTGCAGTCTTTTGTAAGAATAAGGAGTGAAAAACATCAATCAATTTGATATAATTTTCTATTAGTGATAATAAGTAAAAGCTCTATTAAGGCAAAGAGAGGGCACATTGGGCAGCGTCATAATATTTACAATTTTTAAAGGAATAATTCAATTGTGTTTTCATTCTGAAGTGAAACTATCCAAATTTACAAGAAACAAATGGCAGCCACACACTTTTGATTATTTCATCGCACCCTTGTTTAAAATTACATTTTTGTTCACAAACGTTTTAGGCTCTTACAGTGTGAAATTGTATTTAATGTTCATATTCGTATGCAAAAGTGAGTCCTGACCCGAACGTTTCTTGAAAAAGTGGTCTTGAAAACGCTGTGATCATTGTCAATTCATCTATTTGTGCCGCTTTATTAGCTCGATCTCTTTAGGAGCCTACTTCAATATTCAAAGCACGTCTACAATAACGTCTCCAATGATCCGTTATTATTGCAGACAGATGAAAATGTCTGACAATTTCGGCAATCAACATGTTAGGGAATGTGAAGCTACTGGATATTATTTTGTCAAATTGTTGTTCGTTATCTGATAAAGATCAATACTTGTTCTTATACTGAAGCATGATCGTAGTTGAACCACACGATAAGCAATATTCAGGAGCATGTTTAAGGATACGACATGGTCATTTGTTTGCAATAAATATGACAATTAAGCAATTGGTTTCTCAAAGTATAGTTGAACTAAGTTAAGTTTATATAAATGTTGTATAAAAAAGGGAAATTACCTGTACACATCAATCATCATCACCTTCTTTTTCATTATAACATGCAGAGGCTGCTCCATCAACCCCGTTATCAAAACATTAACACACGCATAAGCACACATGGTCTCTTAGTATACAATAAACATGCAAAATAGCCTATTGGCGTGTTCTTTGACGTTTCGTGTTCTCGTGTAAAACGTTTTTGCTCTAGGCGGTTTTGCGGTAATTGCTGAAAATGCTCGCTTACAATCCTTGTTAGAAAAAGTGGCAGTGCTAAATCCATTACAGCCCTCCCTTGTGGATAAATATGGCAAGTCATTCGCCAATTTATGGTGTTTTGTCGATGTTCATCAACAGAAAATGTCTTTAACGAATATTAATGTATAAATTGGACTTTAAGCAAACTTAATGCGTTTCTCGTGATCGCAAGAGAAAACGAGAACCGATACAACAACTGTGAGTCAATACGCAGACCGTCTTTTGGAACACAAATGTGATAAATTAATACAGAAATATGAAATATAATTTTAGAAAGAAAACTGATTCTTCATTTTGCATTTCTCTATTTATTTCTTCTAGCATTAGAGTACTCATGCTGGGCTATTGTTGCAAGTGTATGTCCAGCGTCCGGTGTCGTCCTTCGTCATTTGTATGTCGTGTGTCGTTAAAGTTTAATTCGTGATCACTCTAGAGTTTCCATTGTTATCCGATCTTGCAGAAACTTGGTCGGAGTGTTCATCTTGAAACTATCTAGGCCGAGTATGAGCTGGGTCACGTGCATCCAAAAGCCAGGTATCCAGGTCAAATCTTAACAAAACCTTGTTACCACTCAACAAGCCTCATATAATGTTCCTATCTTTCTTAATGAAGCTAAGCCACTCATCTTTGTCTTTTTTATCAAAGGCTTTTTAACTAAATAAAATACATCTTAATTGACCAAAAAAATGCTGATAGATCTAAAAGTTGTTTACTATCGTGACGTCATTTTATGTTGACGACGTCATTTCACCAAAATAAAGCCATGCGATTGGTTAGTTATTGATTCTGTAGCCTGTCTAAACTGTGTTATTTTATAGGCACATTTATTATGTTGCGGTTTCCAGACAAATTCTTGCTTAAACGGTTTAACCTGAATTATTTTCGGTGAAAACAATCAGCAGTTCCAGCATTTTGAAACTTACGTATCGATACCATGTTTANTAAGAGAGCTAAATACCTTCATTATGCTCGGATCTTTAACCTTCTTCTGTGAGTACAAAGCAAATTTAAGCATAGTTGCATTGTTAACACATATTCCCTACAGAGTCTTAATGATTTACTGACAGCTACGACACATGAAAACTAGTATAGTATATTAAGTATTGGATTCACGTTACACGCTTTATAGAAGTTTTCTTTTAAAGTCTACCAGTGAAATAATTGAGGTTATTTTAAACCAGTATTTATACGCTAGATAATATAATTTGTAAATAATAAACACATACAACCATTATATGTAACATAACATTTTGGTCAAGTAATTACGAATTCATTCATATATTTATGACTGTATGTTTGTCCTTAATTCTTGACTAAGTGTTAGGTAAGGCTGACCATCAAAGCGGTAAGTTCAAGTCTCGAAACATGTTTTTGTTTTAACCTTTTGAAGGCGGTGACCCCAAAATTAATATTTAGTTTTGTGAAAATGTGCATTTTCTATAGTATATGTGTTGTCTTTTTTATCTTGTTTTAAGGAATTATTGCTGTGCTAAGTGAGAGGTGTGGCTGGTCCTTTTACCGGTTTAAGCCCCCCATGCTTTGATTTGATCTTTCCAAAGCCGTTACACCACACACCACCTTTAATCATTTATTACGTATTTTGTTTGATGGATGTCATTTATCGTGTAATATTAGATAACGATATCAGTAATTACTCTCCTGATAATGCTTATGGAGTTTAATTATTACTATGGTCATTATACAAGGCATTAACGCAATAATACGCCGAAAATGATGTCTAGTGTATGCAACCGTTTAACCAGTATCTTCAAGAACTGTACGCGTATTATTTATAGCTAAAGCACGCTTTATGGGCACAGAGAATTTCAAATGATTCAGGAACAAAATTGCACTCTACATCCCTGTAAAAATATATAAATACGATAACGTGTTTGTTTTTCAAACACTTTTAAAAAGTGCGTGATCTCTTATGAATAACCAACATTCTCTATATGCAGCTGAAGAATGTGAACAAATATAAATCAATTTATGTATTCATATCTATATATTAAAATGAGATATAAAGAGAAAGTTGTATATTTTTATTGCATCAGCTGCTAATGTATACCGAATATGCGATGCGACAAAAATGCGTCCAACCGTTATTATGGTAAAGCAATATTTTATCAACAGTATTTGAAAAGTCATACAGTAACTATTCATTGAAAACTATCATTGAATACTATAATTTACAACATATTTATGGACAGTTTGCTTTATTAGTTCAATCACGCTAAGATACTAAGATAAATTATGCGGAATATAAATGCCCGATGTATCCGTATTCTGGCGAATCATTTTGATATCAAATACGATACGTAGCATTGTACACTTCGATATCGGAAAACAACAAACGGATATATTTCGCGATTAAATATAAAATTAATTACAATAGATAATAATTTCAGTACTTCCAATGATATTACAAACTATGTATATACATTTTTATCTAAATTATCAATTCAATTTGTTTTCAAACTCATAGGGAAAGCGTATTATTTGAACCATCTTTAAATTGGGGAAAATCAGTATGTTTTGTGATACTTAACAAACGCTTGCTCGCTTGGGTCGAACACATTAAGGAAGGGGTACTATTTGCTAGCAACCTTTTGACATAGATACGCCTCAGCAAACATAGTTTGATTCCAATCTTTCGTATAAACGTATTGTTTTTAATAACGCGAATATATAAGATTTAAATGGCAACATTGTATTCCGGGAATCTTAAATCAACATATGAATATGAACGAGGAATGTTAATATATAAAATTTATTAACAACCATTGTATGGTACCATCAGTCAAATTATAACGAATTTATGTTTTAAATATATTTTTATAATTAATCTCAGTCTTTCGGGTAAAAAAACGCCTTTCGAGTATGATATGGCACATCAGCAACCGCAGTACACGTTTTTGGTAGTATATGGCCTATCCCTTGACGAGAACAATTCGGTTCGAATATGTCTAAACAAAACATATTCCCAATTTGCTTAATAATTGATTATGAACATAAGTGCACTGAATATCAATGATGTTTTTGAAACTGCTTGGATACAGAAATATTATCCGATTATGTTTAGAAAATAAAAGTTAAGCGAGCTTATTATCGTTTCTTTGTTGTGCTTCCATGTCTTCTGCAGTATTATGTATATGTAATATATGCTCACATGTAATGCTTATATTTAACTGTATACAAGTGCTATTTTGACTTTTAAATATTAGCTCATAATTGCATGCTTACGAAAAGACTGTTTAGCAATAACTAACTTGTTTAACTTTAGTAAAATGCTGTAAAAATATTGTTTGAAATTATTATTTTAAAGCAGAGACTGCAATATCGACTTAAAAACCATTTAACATGACGCGTTCTTCACTCAGTTTCGTTGTCTGTTCAGCCAGTTGTCAAACCAATGTGCGAGCAGTTTTGAATTTAAATGGAATCATAATTAATAATAAAATATTACAAGTGGTTTCTGCGCAAATGTTTTAAAATCCCTATTGATTTCATTAACAGTCCCATGGCAGTGACCTCAGATTTAATCAGTTTTATGTTAAGTGATGTGGTGTATATATTCCCCTGTATTCTACAGTTGATAGGTATTTGTAAAAAGTGTTTCTTGCCTTAAGTTAAGTCTAGAACAACTGATGCTAACAATAAGTAATTTACTTATAATTGTGTTATATTATATTGTATATTACTTATGTTATACCAATTTTATTATTATTATTATGTGTTTTGTACAGATTACCACCGTGTATGTATTTACTTTCTTTTGTATATCAAGTATAATCATGGACTGTATTGAATAAACCTTATTAAAAATCACAATATGATATAAAAAATATATTGTCACTTGATCTTGAATCTGTATGCTCATTTTTAAACTGAATGAATTAATTTAGATATATGTACCAAACAATTACACTGTATAGGGCTAAATCAAACCGGTGGGAGTTATTATTGACCCCCTTTTTTTCATTCAGTTGGACTATATTTAAACCTCTTAATATATTGACACTTATCAAACGAAAACATATTTCCTATTCACACATTCATTTATCGCGAAACACTTACATATTTATTATCGTAACGTTGCATAGATACACTTAAAACAATGTTTAATACACGCTCCCATTATGATATGAATTTACTCCTGCAGTTCAATTCGAAATTTACAATACAGAGAGAGGCCGTAATCAATGATGCATATGCGAAAAAGAATGGTTCAAGTACATTTCATTCATAACAAGTCTTCTTTTACTCGTATTTTTCCTCTCCCGAGATAAGTTTCTCAATTACATTTTTTAATTATAAAATAAGTGTTCACAACTTCATCAAAACAATACCAATGTTTTAAGCAATCACTTAAGAAATAATAATTAGTACCCTACCGGTTTGATTGACCGATAAATATCAATGCAAACTTTAATGACAAACGATAAGTTGTTAATCATTAGCATTAGTCATTAAAATTGAATATAGCTAGTCAACTTTATGACATCAAATGTCTCATAACTCGAATTAAAAAGCAGATATTATATTACTTTCGAGAATTAGTTTCTATTATGGACATCAGACCGATACAAATACAAACAAACGCTATGTGCCCCGCGTCAACATCATTCTTACCACGCATCTGCAGTGTATATTAAGTTCATAATAAGCATTTTGAACACAACTCATCAAAATTTTAGTGTCATCATTACTTTTATGAATGTATTATCAATTTAAGATGCATTGAATTATATTATATGAAAACAGGGTTATGCCAAAATTATATTAATGTTGTATTGCATGAAAATAACATATATCTACAAAGATGAATGTATTGTGCAACCGCTTTAGACATTGTGAGAAAGCAGCGTACACGCGTTTAAAACAGAACAACCCCGACGTGATTATTGAATATACGCTTCGCTTAAACTTGAATGTAAAGAAAAAACACTGGAACACTACAATTTTCCGTTTAATAAACAAGGTAATTTTTACACAACACTAATTGATTTTGGAATCTATAATTTGTATCAGTGTAATAAAACGTGTCTTAACATTCCGGATTATTCGTCTTCGTGATTTAAAACACGTTCTATTGTTTAATACGAAAACATTAAGTTAAATGTTTAAAAGTTGTCAAAAACCAAAGGGCTTTAACTTGATTCACTGAATTGACTGAATCTTTATTTCTTAATTGGTATGTAATTGTATGGCAACCTTTAATTTCCATGGTAGAACAATCAAATTTTTCTTATTTCGTATAATACACACATTGTATGCACACACTCATATTGCAGAAAATCTATCCGGAAACTACGATTTATCAGCGCAAACATGTACCCTGCCTTACATGTGTCAAAACATTTTGTTTTATGAAATGATTGCTTTAAAAATAATGAGGAGGTTCTTTCTTTTTTGTCAATCAATATGTTAATTCGTACTTATGCATGACATGAAAATCCTCACCATGATCCGTATTACACAATTACATCAGATCAGCGGTGTGATTCTCAACGGGTGTGGATAAGACTCTCTCATAAGCTTCCTTTGTAGTTTGAAAAGCCCAGAAAACATTCACACCTACAACTTAGTATGGCGCAAAGTTGACTTTACTAGTTAAAATAAGTTAAAAACATCAACTTATTTTAATCCGAATTTCAGTAAATAAAAGTTAACTTGTAACTAAATTGTTCGTGTCAAACCTCCAGGAAGTTTAATATGAAATGTGGGTTATTACATATTTCTGCTAAATGGAGGTAATTTCTAAGTATGGTCGTCTTTTTTTGTGGAAAGGTCTGTAACCGTGATAAGACATGTGTAAACGAGCCTACTGTTGGAGCACTTACCGTTGATTTTGTTTGGATGAACATATTTCTGGGTAGTCTCCCTTCAACATTCGGATAGTTAGATCTTAACAATAATTCACGTGTAAATTTGCGGTTTAAATGAACAATCGCCCTTGTTATGATCATATTTATTAAATATATACAGCAATTTATTGTTGGGATTGAACTTTAACATTCAAAATGCACCTTTTTTTCGGCTGTGTTTTTGGCGTGTTGTAGTGCTATTGCACCTTTAACCGCCGAAACTTTTAACGATGTGGTTGAAATAAGCTAAAATTAAAAGCAGACTTATCCATTATGCTACTAAAAAGAGCTTTGCAATTTGCGAAACATGATTTGACAAGGATACTTTCTTTGTGGTTAAACATATTTGTTCACTTAATTTGCTACATATATTCCAACACAGAGATCGATCTTGGATTGGAATTTGAAGTTGTAATAACTTATGACAGTCTTCTCTGTTTTTAAACTTGAGCCGGATTCAGAAGTCGTGATAATCTTCAAATCTTGTTGCTATTTTTCAACTTGCTTCAAACTTTAAACCATTTTAAGATCAAGGGGACTGGAACGATGTAGGGATTGTATAATAAGGTGCGTCTGATCTAAAAAGCCCAAAATCTAAATATTCTTCATATACCACGATCGAATCGTTTCCATGTCTCTCCTGCTGTACCAAAAATGATACTTTTTAAAATCATATACTTCAACGACTAAGAAAAATACAAATCGTACGCAATCTAGTAGCGTATGAACCAATATTTGTTATTTGGAAGTCAGTGACAACTGGGGTTTTCGCTAATTTACAAGAGGAACAATTTATTTATCAGTGGTCAACTCTTATTGAAATGAAAACGAAGAAAACACTGCAATACATTTTTTAAACGTTAGTTATCTTATTGACATTAATAGTAATGGTAAAATCAAGTAACTATACTCTAAGCGTGTATTTAAACACTTAGTTTAACCAATTCAACTCTTTGTAGCCCTAAACACTAATGTATTCAGGAGTTGAATCATTTTCCATGGATTTGAATAGAAAAGTTCTTCATTGTACAAATTTTAATTGTCTGTAATACGAATTCACGTAAAACAAAACGTCATCATAGAATCCGTGAGAACATATTGTTCAACCCTTTAATCGTCTTCATCTTGTGTAAGAAGTTTCTTATATCTCTTTACTTCTTTGTCCGATGGTACATTATTGAAGTGTTGGTGTTAAACTCCCCAAATTCGTATTGACCGAAGGTCTTTTAAATGATTCCATTTTTCTAATCGAAGCCTTTTAATGCGCATAGCTTGATGTACATAAAAAAGAAATGGTGTGTCAGCAATTTTGAATCATTTCTTTTTTGTCGAACTCTTTGGATTCCATTGAGCAGCTCGCTCCCAGAATGATGCAGCCTTTGACATCCACATCATAGTTAGGACTGTGTTTACATCTGCTAGTTCCAATAGCACATGCTTGACCAATATTATGTTGTTTGTTTGTTCATAACAATACATCTGGTATTTGTGCTTTTGATATTTCATTTGAGGCACTGAACATATAGAAAGCACGTACATCATAATTTAATCAATAAATTATTTAGATAATTAATGACTTCATTTGATAACTAGGGGCACACTAAATTATTTGAAACAATACTTAACTGAAAAAAACAACTAGAGTGATGCCGTAACAAGCTTATTTGCTAATTTAATAATCAACTTTATCAATTTTTGAAGTAACACGCAATTTGCAGGTTTAAATACAGTTTAAGACCCTTAAGAGCATTTGGGACAATATTATTTGCATAAACCATTTTCACAACCCTTTGTTTGACACAAGTTAACCAATGATTAAATAACTAAATATTGTTTTTTACGTAAACGAACTTTTTTGTAAAGTACAACGTCTACACCGCACAGCTATTCTTTTTAGGCTGATTTTTTGTTTTTACATAAACGAAATTTAAGTACACCGTCAGCAACACGCACAGCTATTCTTTATAGGATGCATTTTGGTTATTACCTAAACGAACTTTAAGTACACCGTCAGCAACACGCACAGCTATTATTTATAGGATGCATTTTGGTTATTACCTAAACGAACTTTAAGTACAACGTCTGCAACACGCACAGCTATTCTTTATAGGATGAATTTTGGTTTTTATCTAAAGTAAACGAACTTAAAGTACAACGTCGGCACCACTAACAGCTATCCTGTATAGGATACGATTAACGAGGATTGATATGGCTTACATAAATAAAAAATAATAATCTGGAGTGTAGGTCACACACGATATGTGATAGTGTCAGTAGAGGCAGTTTCGTGGTCATCCGCCATATTTAAAAGTAGTGCTGAGAGGGCTTTACACAGATAAGTAAATACCAGTTTGAAGACAACGGACGCATACCTTGTTTTTTTTTCTTTACGCCCAATAAGTGTATTCGTGATACAATATGTTTTACATAGAAGCGGACTTATAAAACCTTATATATTTTTTAATGCTACAATTCGCTTATTCAAAAAAACATTCAAAAGGATATTAATGTCTGTTTTAGTCCATACTTTAAATGCGCAGGCATTAAAGGAATCCGAAATAACCTGGCACATGTTTTAACCTATAAACGCATTCAAAACCGCAGTGCTTTCAATGTCAATGTCAAACTTAAAGATAACTTGTAAATAATAATGCATTTTCTTGTCAAAGTATGGATTGTCTACTCTATAAATTGACCAGTCATAACAGGATTTAAACCAGTCACCTATTATAGACGGTTTGTCGCGCACAAGAACCGTATGGCCACATTTAGGGTCAAGGTAGAAGTAAAGATAAAAAAAAACAGTTCATAAATAATAGTATTTATTTGTAATGTGGGGAAAATAAATACATATGCGTATAAATAATTACGTATTAATAAAAATCGAAACGAATATATATTCATATAATGCACAACAGTTGTACACGAACAGATATAACCTTGTTTGTGTGAAGGCTAATGTATATAGTATAACATCGCATATATATAATTAATGTTGCTGTACTATACTCCTTTTATAACCGAGTAAAATTAATATAAATATGTTAATTAAATTTATTACGACGTGTATAATTTTCGGGATTATATTAGTTCTTGATTATACTAATATAACGTAAATCATCCGATTCCAATACCAGATATCAACTGAAGACTTTATGCTAAGGCCAACCTCTGAAGACGAAACATTCTAAACTTATATAAGAAGACAGATACAAAATTTAACAGTGTGTCAATAGACGTATTTATTTGTACACAAGTTACAGGAAACCATACTTGACAAACACGCGGATGTCGATCTTGAATTGCTGAGGGTCCAATTAAGATTGTGGTACTCTAGAGGTTAATGCCTAGTTTTAAATCATCTTTATTTGGCACCTTCCAGATTCGCATGTATTAATTTGTCAGCTGACAGAAAAATATTATAGACACAGATACAATGTTAAGAAATTACACCAAGCGGAATACCACATAGTCGGTATACCTTCTTTAAACTATGCCTTTACATGATATGCGGGAGATACGTTTTATGTTTTGGTGTGATATACTTATAGTTTAGCAGATATATTAGAGACTGTTGGCGACACTTATTATGCAGGATTGTGTTAAATGAAACATCAGATTTGTTTCCTCTGCTTTAATTACCTTGTTTGTCGCTTCTTATGCGTCAATTGTGCACTGAACATCAATTTAAAGTGACAGTTCGCGGANAACGAGACAGAAGTCAACAAAGTCGTATATACATGTCAGCAAAACATATCGAAATGTTTGACAAAGAGAAGTCCGATTACGACTCAATCATAATGATGATGATTGCGTTTTAAAGAACAGGCCTTGAAGATCCTGTGTGCAAAATATCATCTAAAAATGTCAACTATTTATCGCGATACGCATTCTTGAACATCAAAGTGATCCGCTATGGGTAATGATCCGGTAATGGTAACTTGACTGTACTTTTTAAATATTGTAGTTAAATAAAATTTAGTGAGTTTTGGTAATTTAAAAAACAACGATATAATTCAAAACAAAATGTGTGCAACGTTCAAAATGATACAATACATGTCATTAAGTACATACGTAATACTGTATTGTTTTTAACTCTTCAAAGCAAAAATGCCCATCCGATTAGGTTTGCGTGGATACATTCTTCTCAGCATGTCTAGAAAATTGTGGATAACGAGCTTGAAAATAATGTAATTCGGCTTAAATTTGTGTACGTTTTGGAATTCTGTCCTGTCCTTATCTCAAACTGGGAGATTCCATTGGCAATTGCTTCGTTCACCTCCGAAAAGAGGTGAATCCAGTGTTTACATGCCTACAATCGGTTCTTCTATGTATATACAGTCAAACCTGTCCCAGAGACCACCTTTTAATAAAGACCAACTATCCTCAAAGACCACAACGATTTCCTCCGAATCCTTTCAATTCCTTTCAATCGACCCTGCCAATAAAGACCACCTGTGAACAAAGACCACAACGACCAAATCCCTTGAGTGGTCATTATTGACAGGTTAGACTGTAGTTAATTGAGCTGTATCAAGTTTTGCTTCCGTTTAACCAGACAATGCGGATGTACAGAAGGTTGTGAAGCGCGATAAAGCTGAAATAAACATTTTCGATAAGAAAAGCATTGAACGGAGTGATACACAAAAGCAATATATTAGCAAAAAACATTAAACATTAAAAAAAAAAACAATATGAATGCAGTTTTTTTTTTTTGGTAGATCTTTTAAAAAGTGTAGCTGAAGTGAAACACACAAACTAATATTTGGGTTCGCCGTAATTTGTTTACAATTCTCCTTCACATATTGTTGAAGAATTAATGTTCGATCAATGTGCAGGCAGATACGAGCTACACAGTTACAGTGTACTGCTTCAAAGACGAAGTGGATTAGATGAAGTGGATTAATCGGAGCTAGTGGTAGCAAGGAGGTTGTTATCGGATAATGAGTGGGTGTGTGGTTGCCTCGATTTCTCGAAAAATTCGTATTTAAAGTTACTAAGCTAAAACTATCGGCAAGTAAATCGCTGTTGAAACAAAAAACTAATCGCTTTTCTACGAAAGCTGAAACAGTTTTGCGTTTAAACCCTATCCTTATCTACCTTACTTATGTAGTTTAGAGAAATCGGGGAGAGTGTTAATCGGATCAAAGGAGGGGGTTCACATTCTAAGGAGTTATATCAATGTGTTCGCATTGTATGGTAATGTGGTAAGTGTACGGTATTCGTGACCTGCTTGTGTTTGTATTTAATCCATATGTAGATGAATGTTTGCAAAAATGCCCATACGAAAAAAAAGCAAACATGGAAATATTGAAAGACCGCGCTATAATTACTTTTTTCTAATCATCCACCAACATTTGTTTAATCTGCTCTTTTGTATAAAATGGAAAGGTTACCGGTTACCCGCGTAACAACATTCTGAACAAATATGGACACACTTGTTCACACAGAAACAATTTCACAATCCACATTTGTATAAAATCTGTATAAATATTCTATAGAATACTCGATAAACATATTCATACAATTAAATCATTGGGGAAGGGACATGATTTATTGAGAACATACAACATATCTGAATGAAAAAACCTCGTTGTAACTATAGCATTGATATTTAAACTCCAAAACATTATCACGATATATAAATATTGTTTGCATCAGGTAGTCTTCAATTTATTATGTAAGGCAAGTAAAAATACATATGCAGTACAGGGCTGAACAGACATCACAGAATATAACATGATTAAAGCTTGGATAAACCTCTTTGGAACTGTCAATCCAAAGCCTTCTTCAATGAATGTGACCCCAATATATTATGTAGCCTAATATCAGCTTTCTTAAAACTCATGATGTGTTAATACCTATTGTAACAAACGAAATGAAGTTTGTTCCTCGTATGTCAATTGTTTTATCAACAACAACAGCACATTAACCTAACATGGGCAGATACGAGTCATTTTAATATATTCATACTATTTATTATTTTAAACAGCCTTCAAATACCTCAAAGGACAGTACTGTAATTTCAATATATTTCAGTAAACATTTTGACGTCATTACGTATCAACTTGACTTTGCGGTTCATACTCTTTTTTTCTTGGCATTAAATGACGTAATTTAAATACAATTACCGTTATTTGCTTGGACTCTTCAGAGAAATGGAGAATTTAATGAAAATATGTGATAATATGGAGGACAAAACGTGTCCAAAACGCACTATTTACCACTCAACGCACCATTAAACATTCACTTGTTTTCTTAAATTCTATCGGTAAATCAATAAAATAAAAAATGTTTAAGATACGTTTCTTATAACTCATTTCCAGTAAGTCAATGACATAAAATGTAGATAGCAAACAAATCATGAAGAAAACATCAATTACATTTCCGATCCAATATGTTTAAAAAATATGCACAGCAACAAGCAAGTACATATGGTGAACATACCTTTCTTTAAGAGTCATTTTTCGACGTGCATTTAAATTTTGATGAGAGAAACCAAGGGGAAGTTTATCCATAATTGACACCAAGTTCTTTACCATATCAACGGAAATAAGTAGTTATAAACCTCTTCGTGATGCTGTTTTTATATAAGTGTGTATACTATGCAAGCGCACTTATGCTTGCTTTATGTGTATCTCAAACGTGCATTCATAAGGATATGAACATCAAAATTAGTAAAATCGTCGCTGCAATTGTTATTATTGTTTCATCCACAACCTCCTTCTGTCCTTCGCTTTCACGGCAAAGACCCATTTTTTATGCTTAAAATCCAATTATTGTATAATATCTGCATTGAAATAGTGTAATGCAACGTTGCTAGCAATACGCTAAACACTGTTATGTGTTTTTGTTCATCGAAATATGTGTACATTCGAAAAACGATTAAATACATTTGCAATTACAATATTCTGTTTTAATCGACTCGATGTTACTTAAAGGTCCTCACGATGAGACTGTTAATTTGTTAACTGCAAATAAATTTACTTATATGACTCAGTTAACTAATTTCTAAACGAACGTCAAGATTAAGCTCTAAAATATTATTATATACCCCTTAACGGTGTTTATCTGTTTACTAACTTTCGTTCCTAGAACGATCCGTTGTTTTGCGCGACCTCCAAATCGTGTTGGATTTAGTGTTAAAAGACCTTCAATAAGTTTTAGAATGTTCATAGTTTGTAGCACGTTCGTGTGCAAATTCAACTGTATATAATTTTGCGTTTACAAAGCTTATGCTGAGCGCAAATGTTGAAATCATATTTATACACTTTAAAGCTGAACTCAACATTTTAGGTCCAACCGATATTACGAATGTTTAAAATACAAGCAATAGAAAAAAATAGTTTAGAGCAGAACGTGTATTTAAATTACATGATCGTATCAGTCCTGATATGTTGTAGCTGGATTCTAATACAAACTATTGAATTAGTTGTCCTTCATCAGTGAACAATTGTCCTTCGGCTATTGTAAATGGATTCAATATTTCAAGCACAGACGGGTATTTAAAAACATGTACAGTGCATTGCCTAAAATGACCAGGGTTATTTTCGAATAGGTGAGTTCGTATTGCAATATCATTTGCGAACTCCTCGGTTTACATAGTTCAATTAATTTGTAGTTGAATATTTGCAAGATATTTAAATGTGTGTTGACCAGCGCATAGAACCTTTGGGACAAACTGGGTTTAAGAATATTTCTTGTCATCTGCTTTCATGGGTAAAAAGGTAAAAAACATACAATCACGGATTTATTATCATATTTTTACATTTGTAAAAATGACTGACTATATATAAAACCGAGTGCACGACATAGCAGACGGTTGTCGAAGTTATCTTGTGGTACTTATTAGAAAATAAGTATTTGTGTGAAATATGCCTGACGATTTATTTGTTTATTTCAGGAGAAGTTTCCACGCTCACGATGAAGATATTTGTTTTGATTTATCTGTGGATACCGATCCACATGGCAGGTAGCATATACAGTGTTAAGAAATCTCTACATTTATTAAGATCTGTTCCTGTATTCACGCATTATGTGACCTATGCATCGTTTTAAACGCATTCTTTAATTTAAACGTAGATGAAGTAATATACTGAACAGTGTTTATTGTCTAACTTGAGAACAACAGTTATTAATACCAAATATGTCAACGAATGAGATATCTGCAAGAGGGCATAGTCGTTATTGAAATCATAACATTCTTCATTGGAAATCCTTATATATGTGTTATTATGCATTCATTGTTCAACTGGGTATTATCATATTAAAACATAACATGGGCGTTTTTTTTCTGTACAGCCAGTTGCCCTGACAACTGTAAAGAATGTGAACCAGGTACAAACTTGTGCGATAAATGCAACGATGGTTATTACTATTCTACTGGATCCTGTTCTGAATGTAACACCGGGTGTTTATGTACACATTGGCTTAATTGCAATGACTGCCAAGACGGGTTTTTCATCACGGATATTACATTGGGAACAGATACATGCACACCATGCATGCCATCTTGCAGATCATGCACTAACGATAGCAGTTGCAGTGCATGTAGGCCCGGTGTTTACGGAAGGAGATGTTTAAAGCTGTGTTCACCGGGATGTGCAGACCAATGCGACATAAACAGTGCTCAGTGTCAATGTAAACCAAACTTTGCTAAACCACTGTGTGGCACGTGTATTAATGGATTTTATGGTGAAAACTGCAGCCAAGAGTGTAGCTCGAATTGCAGTGCCTGTACAGATGAAAACAAATGTACTTCGTGTAAAATAGGATTGTACGGGCTTAAATGTCAGCTTCCATGTAGCTCATCGTGTAGGAATAGTGAATGCAACAAACAAAGTGGACATTGTTCCCCGTGTGCCAACGGCTACACAGGATATTATTGCAATGAAACATGCTCAACTGGATGTGTGAATGACACGTGTGACCAATTCACTGGGAAATGCACATACAAGTGCAAGAATGGATTCCATGGCGATAAGTGTGAATATTCCTGTCCACCTAATTGTCAATTATGCAGTTATGTGAATAAATGTTCTAAATGTAAAGATGGATTATATGGCTTGATATGCGAACATAACTGTCCAGAAGGATGCTCAAGTTGCAATGAAAGTGCGTGTTTATCATGCAAAGCGAACTATTCCAATCCAAGTAAACAATGTCAATGTAGCGTAGGCTTATGCGCGTCTTCTCCATGCAAGACTTGTACTAACACGACATTCTATCCTTATATTAATGAGTGTTGTCCTTGTAGCAGGAACTGTAAGCATTCACTCTGTTCATCCGAGACTCAGTGTACACACGGGTGCACAGATGGGTATTATGGTGATGAGTGTCAGTTTGAATGTACGAGCAGTGATCCAAGATGCACCGCGTGTTTTGGAGAAACAAATTTCGAATTCACATGCACACACTGCAAAAGCGGAAACTATCCTAACGCAAACCGAATGTGTACGCCTTGTTCCACTACCTGTTCGGAGGGTTACTGCAATAGTTCGACTGGATTGTGCCAATATGGTTGCCAAGACGGTAACTGGGGCGGGAAGTGCGACCGGAAATGCAAGGCCAATTGCTCCTCCTGTGATCAAAATAGCGGGGCGTGTTTGAAATGCTCATCATCGAGATACTATGGTAATGAATGTGATATGCCATGTAATAACAACTGTATCAATATGTCGTGTCATCTAAATGGAACATGTGCAAGTGGATGTATTGCCGATTACTATGGCTCATTTTGTGAAACGCCGTGTTCAGAACAATGTGCNGTAATATACTGAACAGTGTGTAATATCTCATTTGTGAGCGATAATCATTAATTTCCGACGTATTCGGGAAGACGTATTTTATGTCAATTTTGATACTTTGAACGGGCACAGATGTTAATTGAAAGAACTTCAATTCTTTATTTTTTAGAAATCCTTATATACGTGTTCTTATGCGTTTTACAAATGGAAACAATAACATTGTAACATAACATGAGCTTTTATTTCTGTACAGCCAGTTGCCTTAATAACTGTCAGACATGTGAACACAATTGGTGCACTACATGTGAAGATGGGTATTACACTGATAGTGGAACATGTTCCGAATGTGCTCGTAAGGACGTCGGATGTCTATGTACATATTTTCAAAAATGCTCTGGCTGCCAAAAAGGTTTTTATTTCACGAAAAATATTATCTTGGCAAACACATGTACGCCATGCATATCATCGTGCAGATCATGCACTGACGATAGCAGTTGCAGTGAATGTAAACCTGGTTTGTATGGATGGAGTGAAAACTGCAGCCAAGAGTGTAGCACGAATTGCAGTGTCTGTACTGATGAAAACAAATGCACTTCGTGTAAAATAGGATATTATGGACCTAAATGTCAGCTTCGATGTAGCTCATCGTGTGCGAATGGTGAATGCAACAAACAAAATGGACATTGTTCCTCGTGTGTCAACGGCTACACTGGATATTATTGCAATGAAACATGCTCAACCGGATGTTTGAATGACACGTGTGACCAATTCAATGGGAAATGCACACACAAGTGCAAGAACGGATTCCATGGCGATACGTGTGAAAATGCCTGTCCTCCTAAGTGTCAATTATGCACATCTATGAACTACTGCTCTAAATGTGAAGATGGATTGCATGGCGATAAGTGTCAATATTCCTGTCCGTCTAATTGTCAATCATGCAGTTATGTGGATAGATGTTCTAAATGTAAAGATGGATTCTATGGCTGGATATGCCAACATAATTGCCCAGAAGGATGCTCAAGTTGCGAAGGTAACAAGTGTTTATCATGCAAAGCGAACTATTCCAATCCAAAGAAACAATGTCAATGTAGCATAGGCTTTTGCGCGTCTTCTCCGTGCAAGACTTGTACTAACACGACATTCTATTCAAATGATGATGAGTGTTGTCATTGTAGCAGGAACTGTAAGCATTCACTCTGTTCATCCGAGACTCAGTGTACACACGGGTGCACAGATGAGTATTATGGTGATGAGTGTCAGTTTGAATGTTCCAACAGAGATCCAAGTTGCACGGCCTGTATGGGAGAAACATATGTCAAATTCACATGCACACAATGCAAACGCGGAAACTATCCTAATGCAAACGGAATGTGTACACCTTGTTCCACTACCTGTTCGGCGGGTAACTGCAATAGTTCGTCTGGGTATTGCCAATATGGTTGCCAAGACGGTAGCTGGGGCGAGAAGTGCGACCGGAAATGCAACGCCATTTGCTCCTCCTGTGATCAAAATAGCGGGGCGTGTTTGAAATGCTCATCATCGAAATACTATGGTAATGAATGTGATATGCAATGTAAAAACAACTGTGTCAATTTGTCGTGTCATCTAAATGGAACATGTACTGGTGGATGTATTGCCGACTACTATGGCTCATTTTGTGAAACGCCGTGTTCAGAACAATGTGCTCGTTTTGAGAGTGAATCTTCATGTTTATCCGAAACAGGAAAGTGTATGTTTGGCTGCGTCGAAGGATTCACTGGAGACATGTGCATGCAAGGTAAGACAAACAGTGCACCAGGCGTAATGTTGCTGATGCGTAAATTATTGAATGCGGTGGAATTAATTAGCTGTCTGGTTGTCTTGCCTTATTTGGAATCGTTCTGTTTTGTTACCTGAACTATATGACGGGTGTGTCTTTTATAAAAGCTTATTATGAAATGAATATATACAGCAATTTCAATGAATATAAATAAGTTTGATAATATGTCTGATTATGCATGCAGCGCTACAGCAAGGCAGTGAGGGTAGAACTATACCATTAGTAGCAATCGGAGCTGGTGTTTCCGCCCTTGTGATTGTTGCTATTGCTGTGGCGATAGGAGTGTTTGTCTGCATTCGTAGAAGGTAGTTATTGATTTCGAACAACTTAGTTTACTTCGTTGAATTATGTACTAAGGTTCAGATTTTATTTGCAACAATAATAATAACAATTTATTATATACAGCTGTTTCGTAAGACTTTAATGTGTCTGAGAGTAATCGATTTAAGTAGGCTAAATCTCATACACTAGACACTTTGGCCGTTTGAGTGAATAATTATGTTTTGGATTTTGCATGTAAAAAGACTAATACTATCAGTGGTCTTACTTTGTTCCAATTCTATAGGGACCGGAAACCAAAATCTAACAGTATTAAAGAGGCAACAATCAATGACGCCGACTCGCTTGCGCCCGTCTATTCTACTGTAACACGCATTGGTAATTGCATTGTTTACATGTATTTACTAGCGATGAATTTTCGTTTTTTAAATAAAAAAATAAATATACGTGTTTGTAATAATTGTATATATATAACAAATATGTGGGAAAAAAAGATAATTGTGTAAATAAATAGAATACAAATTATAATAACAATGTCTGGCTGAAAAGAAAAAAGTTAGAAAAAAGTAAATGAGTGTGTATTCAAATAAAACATTAAAAGGAACATATTCTGTGTAATATTCATAGCGCCAGAAACTACGGGAACTGTGTACGAGAACACCTCTTCTGTGAAAGTCAATATCGCTATGGAACAAATGAATCATGCTGTATACTCGAATAGTCCTGTGAAAAAGAACTTGTCGCGGGAGGAAATGACGTCACAAACAGAGGCCACCCTTGAGATAGGTATACCGCTTTTTAGATCACGGAATGGCTTATGGTTTCGAAACTAGAATATCATATACCGATATTATCTAATCGAGCATGTAAATGCCAGAATATTTAAGACGTAAAACAGCACAAGTAGTATTTAAGGAAATGAACCAACGTGTATGCAATATATCGAACACAAGATAAATTCAAATACTGACGGAAAAAAAACACAAATACAAAGATTAACGAAAAAAACGTATTTTGTGATAATTGTCAAAGAGTTTTATGTTTATTATTGTATACCTCTTTTCAAATTATAAATGAAAAAGTGTACATTATAGTGTAATTAATCTTAGTTTTTATGTTGTCATTACAATCACTTGTATGCGCACAATACAAAAAGCGGAATTCCAGATTTATCTATGGTCATTACTGATTACATTTACACAGATTTTGGTGTGGAACGACTCAAAAAGTATTGTTTTAATCGCAATGTACAGAAAGGTTGGCGAGATTTCAAATTAAATATGTTTATCATCAATGTCTAGATGAATGGGACAGTATTGCCCGTCAACATGCGATCATATTTGAAGAAAACGGAGGAGTATACTACAATGATGACGATAAAGTGAAGAATCAGAAAATAACAATTACAGAACTGCAGAAGTTTGTGATGTCCAAGAACCTGGAGTACTTCAAAACAGAATTTGAGGTAAATAACAATTTTAAACATAAACAACGCGAATGTTAATAATATAAAGCAAGTTACATCAGAAGAAGAAAACGGTTGAGCTGCACTAGATAATATTAATTAATAACAAAAGGTGGTTCATTTCCTGCAAGTGACTAAATTGACTTATTCGAATGCGACTACTACACCTTAGACCTTACAAAACATAAATTACATTTCATAGAAACATTGTCACCGTATTGAAACAGTTAATGCCATGTTGGAATAATTGAAGTTAAGAACCATTATCGGGAGAGATATTATTGTCAACATCCGCTAGCTAGTTTTGTTATACAGAATATATCATTAACACACCATTGAACAATAAAAAGCCATTAACGCTGTGGTCCTCGCCATGGTAGTTTAAACATTTCTTAATGTACAACTTCCCTTTGACTGTTCAGCATTCTAGGCGAAATGTCAACTCTATGAATAGTACTTTTCCTCTATTCATACGTATAATTTGTATAATGTATGTTTCAGAAACTTCCATATGGACTCTTAAAAGACTACAACGTATCCCAGATGAAGGCAAACATCGGAAAGAACAGATACAAAGACATTTATCCGTGTACGTAGTTTGGTGGTATATCAACTTAGTTTTTTGTTGTTGATGTTGTTGTTTTTTTTGTTTTTTTTTTTGGTAGAGGTCATTTCATTTCTATCGTGTTATAAACAATTTTCTTGTTTTGTTTAGTTTCAACGAAAGACCGATCATTTAGAAAACTGATAAGTTAGCAGAGAAACAGGTTTTTTTCCGATACAAGTTATTTGCTGGGCACGAAATTCCGAATCATTTGCCTATGCGTATGGTTAAGGTTATGGTTTAGGTTTCCGCAGCCTTGCCAAATAAACTTATCTGTGTTTAACAACCTTTTGGTATTTCCTATCTCTTAAACAATTTATTGAATCTGGAAATGACAGTATACTGATGTTGATAAAAATCAAGACAGAAAAATAAACATGTCAAGCGGCATCATGTGGACAACAGCTTTTCCTTTTTACTGTAATGTACATTTAACGGACACAATAAATTGATATTAAAACTTCATGCACTAGTTTTTCTCAATAACATTTGACCAATTGTTTTGCAAACTAAAGACAGTACACTCGAGAAACGACATAGCAACAAAGTTGCGACGTAGCTTCAACGTTACGGCTTAAAACTTACATTATAGACCAAGTAAAATACAGTAAGTTAGTTCATGTTTTTTGCTTAAACCTGTGCTATTTTTTGTTTGTGCTGTTGTTGTTCATGCATGTGTTCAATGCTAGTCTTAAATTAAAGTCACGAATTACCCAAGAAAACAAAAGAAATAACGATTACATATACCACATCCCCCAAAAGTTGAAGCTTAAAATATCGTCTTAGGTAAAGTGTGGTACTGAAAATTTGTTTCGCTGTTGTTGAACGACATGATGTGTTTTATTCCTTTAGACGACGACCATAGGGTCAAGGTCATTGGTGGAGACACGGACTACATAAACGCCAGTTTCATTGACGTAAGTTTCTTTTAGTATAAACCAAGATTGCGTTGATGTTATTAGCAAACAAAATGTTTAGTCAAATGTGAAATATTTTGGGATATGTAAATCATTCTCTCTAAGTAATGTAATGCCACAACGCAGTATAATTGAGTCTTATAAAAAATGTTCATATAATACAATCACTGTTATGCCTACATATTTCATGCAGAGTGCATGTTTTCATTATATCATTTATAATACTGAAAACAAATAACATTATGTTCAAGTAATGTTTTGTTATATCCAAAATAAGATATGTATTCAAATATGTTATTGTTAACAGGGTTACAAACGGATAAATGAATACATCGCCACTTTAGGTATACCTCTTAGTTCAGACCTACATTTTAATATCTTTAAAACTCATATTATAGTCATATATAATTTTTTCTTCTCTCTCTCTCTCTCCGTTACATTTCCAGTGCAAAAATTGCGCATTGATCGGATACTCTTTTTTGGTTGCCATATGATGTATGTACTCTAGTTTGTTTAAATCGGAGCACATTTATTTTGCAAGTCTTGCTATTCGTTGTACATTTCATTTAACTAAATCTTGTTAATTGAATATTTGATTGAAAAGTTTTGACTCGTCAATTGGAGTACATGTATTTGACAGTAAATAGTTATGTTAAAGATATCAGTAATGTTGAATATTAAAAATATGTGGCCTAATTGTTTTTCGTTAACTAAAATATGAAGTCATAACTGTTATGTCAAATCCTTTATTTAGAATGATATATTGGTAAATCGGAATACATAAAAAGAAAATATGTTGAAGATTAAGTAGTGCTATACATTTTGTATATTTTATATGTGAGGTCTAAATTTAAATACTGTTTTCAAATTTAACAGGTCCGATGTCCAAACAGCTTGGCAACTTTGGTCTATTTTGGTCAATGGTGTGGCAACATAAGGTGGAGAAAATCGTCATGCTTACAAATCTTGTGGAAGAAGGGGTTTGTATTTTGTGTTTAAGTTCCCAGTTCAAAAATACTTTAAAAAAAAACATAATTGCAAAGTTAAACTAACTTTTTGCAAATTGCGGATTTTATAAGCAACATGTTATGCAATGTTTAGACGTTGCAAATGAGTAATGCGTCGTTATTAAAAACTGAATACTATATATTCAATATATAATTATATTATAATGAAATACATATTTAACTATTATAAAAACAAAAGATAACAGACAGATAAATACATAATACAACTTATACACACAGTGTTGTAATTGGCATTGTTTAATTAAACTACGATGCATTATTTTTTCGACAGAAGGACAAATGCGAGCAGTATTGGCCCAGTATCGGTGCTACGAAAATGTATGGGGACATNAGGAAGGGGAGGCAGCGGGTGCGGTAGATATACCAGGGTGTGTGCTGAACATGCGGCAAAACAGACCAAACATGGTTCAAACTGCGGTTAGTATTCAGGAATGTGTCTTTAACTCTACATCTAACATGTTTATTAATTTTAAATATAATTATAAACAAATTGTAATCATCTAGTCTCTAACTAGTTATAATGACATTCTGTTACTATAGTATAGTAAAAGCAAACACTAATATATCGATGATGTATATTTATTTAATTGAAATTCTTTCAATAAACCCCCTTTGAGACAATATACGACAATTGTAAACTTTCAATAAACCTCTTTTAATACAATATACGACAATTGTAAATAAGCCTATATTTACGTTTTCTAAAGATCGCCAAAATAAATAAATACAACACACTGAATAGCATAAGTATTATATGACTGTATTTGATAAAGCCTCTTCCACTTTTAGGGTCAGTACGAGTATCTTCACCATGCAGTTGTCCACTCACTCACGTTCAACTGTAAACCTGTAGCCGGCGCAAAGTTCCAGTCTTACATGGACACCACATCACAAGATCAGATCAATAACATGTTTCACGTAATATAATTGTGATTTACTTCTAATTGTGAACAAACTCTATCACGCAATAATAACGCGAGCTTGCGCATCTAACAATATTCATCTCAAATATATATTCCGAAAACTATTTTTGTCATGCGAACCTCCGCAAACTTTGAAAACCTTATCTCATCCGTAGGTACAAACGACTCTGACCCATTGCGTGTACTAATTGCAGTTTGCAAATTATGATAAATTGATAAGGTATATGATTTCAAAAGGTTTCACAATGGGTGCAATATGAGTGTGTGTGTTTTTTTTCCATTTCTAGCAGATTCAGAAAGAAGTATATCTAAAAGCTCCTTCAAGCATCAAATGCAATACTGTTTTTGTTACTATTTTGTCTGTTCTAAATATACAGGAATAATTAACAAAAACAAAGACATGATAACAAATGTTATATTGCAGCAATTACAAGAGACAACAACGCGCGTATCACCGGATGAAGCGATTGCAATTGAAAGAAACGCACAGTTCATTGACAAAAACAGAGAAGCGTCAGATATACCAGGTTTGATGTCAACACTGCATTTTTTAAGTTTAAACTTTAAGAAACTCAAACTTAACTGTGCGTACCGGTAATTTAGTTTGGGGTTTGAAATCAGAAAAATGACCTTAAAGCCGGACTCGACCGCACATCCAACAGCTACACACAGATACGAAAGCCGAGACAAAGTTCAAATCGCGCGGCGTTGTGTGCAATTAATTTATAGTGCGTTTGTCTTGTATTAACCGTTATTAAGACTGTTATAGCAAATGGTAAAAGCAATTTCTTTGAACAAACATTTTACAGGTGATGAACATCGACCACGCCTTTTCCTGAACCAGAAACCAGGATCCACAGACTATGTCAATGCTGTTTTCGTTAACGTAAGTATATTGTGCACATTTCTATCCACTTAAGTATAAACTATTATTATGTCAACGCCGAACAGAACTGTTATTGTCAACCGTGTTTGTATTCTAATCGGAGATCTTAGTTAGTTTCTATTTTCATTGTGTTCTGCTGTTAGTATTGTGCCATTGGATTTTTGTGTTAAAAAAATACATTGTAATAGTTTTATGAACTATTCATGCATTCAGATTGTTTATTTTTGTTTTGCTATTTAACTCTATTAGAACATAATGGAAATACATGGAAATATACTTTCAATAACGCTCCATATTCGCCCCGATAAAAAAAATCAATCTGTTGATGCAACAATGACGTAAAGTAATGGTGCGACGGTTATAATTATATCGGAAATCTGTTGAACCATTTGTTTTTGTTTTTAACCTTAGAGTTTCCAGACTAAGGATAAGTACCTCCTTGCCCAATCCCCTCTACCAAACACTGTCGACGATTTCCTCGCATTGATTGTCCAGACGAACTGCTCATGTGTTATCAGTTTTGAGCCAACACCCATTCCTGCTATGGTAACATTTTGATTTCGATGCCTTTCAAATCTATACATGTGAGTATCCGCTGCTAGAGATACAGTTATATTGCAGTTCTAAAAAATAGCAGTGTAAACCACTAACTTTAAATATACTGTTATACATTGACAAACGAAGTTCCTTCTATTCGAATAAGTTTTGCATCGTTGTAAACACTGCAAGAAAAGTATTGAATTGTAAGGTATTACGAATGTTATCACATTTAGGATACAAGTCCATGGCAGAGATGTTTATAAGGGGTCAAATAATGATACATGAATTTGATTTGTGTCGCTTCAAATAACAAAATACCTCAATAAATATACACCCTCTATTTAAATTTTTCAACACAGGGCATCGGAGTTTACTTACCCGCGGACAATCAGATGTTAAAGAAGGGAATATTCAGCGTCCGTTGTTCGAAGCCAGAAGCGAATGCGTACCGTATTAAACGGACATTGACTATTGAACAGCATGGAAATGAGTCGGTAACTATATATTTCAACAAAGTGTTTTTGTAAATTGTAGCTTTTTAATCATTTGGCAATAAACAATATCACTGGGTGTGAAAGTAAAACATATAATAAGATTCTATATTATATGTTTTAGCAAGTATATGGAGAAAAACGTTGATATATATTATGTAATTCAAATTCTTGAATATAACTGCCTATATGTATGTTTCTACCAAATGGCAACTTCATACTTGTACCTAGAAAAACTATGAATACAATGTTAATATGTATTATTTATATTTATAATGATTGTGTTATGTAAAATAGTTTAAGCAGGGAGAGCTGGTATCTTCTATCACGCATCTGGAGTTTACTGACTGGGACACGCAACTCAGTGTGCCAAGGTCCACTCTCCACTTCCGACGGTTAATTGACGAAGTGGACGATGTGACGGCTAGTACGGACGCGCACAGACCCATAATCATTCACTGCCTGTAAGTGCCTGTCACCTGCTCACGTATATCTAACACGGATTGTTCTACCGTAAAGAAATACTTCTTTCTTTACGATTATCTACAACACAGGCAAATTTAGAGAGGTCCTGCATCCAATTGGTAAAGATGAGTTGAAAACACTAGCAGCGGGACCTATAAACGTACGTTCATACGAACGGACCATTCCGTGCTTAATACCCCAACTAGGTCGGGGCATACAAGTAACAGTAATAATTTAATGTTAAGCCAACGACCTACTGATGCAATGTTTGTAAGTCCCTATCACGTTAGTTATGAAGATTGGATGGCCCCACCCATCAGAGACACTTTAAAGCTCATTTTCTGTATAAGTTTGTTTTAATTTGTTTATTCGTCATCATATTTATAATAATTATGTTTAAAGAAATCGAAAGAAATAACAGAATGAATTACATTCTACGATTGCGCGGTCTGTTGTTTCAGGGATGGTGCAAGTAAATGCGGCCTATTCTGCGTCGTTGCAACTCTCCTACAGAAGATGGACGTGGATCATGAAGTCAGCGTAGAGAACGCTGTACGAAAGATCAAGACAACAAGAAAGGGCGCGATTCCAAACTTGGTAAGTTTCCTAATGTCATAAAAATAGGACGGTCCAAGCCCGACTGAAAAAGGAGTAGGGTTGGTGGTAGTGCTAGCTACCCTACCCTATGAAAACCCCGGTAACTAACGAACAGACTTCAATATAAAAACACGTCTGTTTGCAAATGTGATGTGTTGAAGTTTTCAAAATAAGCATCTACAGTTAGTATTCGTATTAATCAAGATAAAGCATAGTTTAAAATATCCGGTAGGTTTAAGATAAATATATTTGCCAATGTGTATTTCCGCATTCTATCATTATTATTATTCAAATAACAACGATCAATCTTAATGCCTCCTATGATTAAAGACCGGATAGAATTTATACACGCATTGATATTTTGAACATCCTGTTTCACAATTTCTGAAACTATTGTATGTATAGAATTTGTACAGAGATTTGAAAATAACACGTCGTTGCGATCTACACTTGCAGTGTATTGGTATATAAAGGCTTTAACGCATATACATGTGCTTCATATATTTTACACTTACATGTTTGTCATCTTTTCTCAAGTTGTAATCCAGGTATACTTGCCTCAAAATTGTTGACACTGACTCGTGTGTCATTGTAGGAGCAGTTTCAATTCTGCCAGAGTTGTGTCCTAGACTATATACAGAGCTTCGACATGTACTCAAACTTTGCTGCTGTGGTCTCCGATGGCGCCCTGTAGACTGTCTCCCATGACTGTTTCCGAGAATACTTTCAGAGCTCGACATTTAAACCAACTTCGGTGCTGATCTCTCAGATGGCAGACTACGGACTTCTTTCACGACTGTGCAAGACTTCATTCAGAGCTACTACATTTACTTCTACATTTACTCCAACTAAGGTTCTGATCTCTCAGATTGCTGAACACAAAATGTCACGACTGTGTCCTTGACTACATTCACAGCTTCGACATTTACTCCGACTTCATTGTTTGATGTTAGACCTATGGTGAACCATTTTGTGCATCTATGACTAGTTGATTAGAGGTTACAACACATAATTAATGTCGCCGAAACAATTCATATAACTAAGTCGCATTTGTATAGCATAGAAGCTCGGAATGTATTGTTCTTTTAATGTTGTTGTACATTATCTCAATCTTTCGTAACAATATTGACAAAGCCGCGCAAAGAAAATCAAGGTTTCAGACCCATATGTGTTGCAATGTAAACGTCTTTCTAAAAGTACAATTAATTCTTAAATATAACAACGGCATCCCTGCTTAATTACTTTCATCTTCTTTATACACATACATGTACTCACACGGATGATAATGTTCAAAGTTACCGTTATATGTTTTTATTGTATGTGTTACTGTTATATGTAACACAGACAATTAATATTAATACAGAAAATAAAACATTAATTTCTTCCCATAATCGTTAACAAAATGGTTTGTTCAATTCAGATAAGAACCAACACGTGTTGTTATATTGTATTTGTTTCAATTGAGGTATCCATACTTCTAGATCATTTTTTTAAATGATCGTTATAGTCTTTGTTGCTGCTAAAATCATTACAATAACATGGAACAATAATTATTAACGCTATAAGCAATACCAAACATTATGTTTACACCCATAATATTTACCGCCAAATTTGCTGAACCATTTAAGAACAAACATGTGTGCATACGTGTATTTATTGCAATTACTGTATATATATGAGATGTATGAATATCTACTCACAAAGCATTACTTTGTGTTCTGTAAAATTAATTGTATATTGTTTTTTATATCCATAATTAATTAATATCCGCATGTACATGTTATTGAAAAACGTAAACAATATCATTATAATCTAAGTATGTGTAGTAAAAGTGCAACGCAAACGGTACATTCAATGTAAACGATTGTATTATAAATTGTTAAACTGTCCAATCCATCTATCTGTAACACTAGCTTGTAATTTAAGAACTGTTTACAGTGTTATTTTTTTTCTTTTTTTCTTCGTTATATCTAACATACCAGTCACTACACGTGCAACACATTGGTCAAATGGGAAGGCCTACTTGGGGTTGGGGATATTCCATAAAATATACACATGGACATCCGAACATGTAGTTTTAATATCGATGAATAATTAAAAGAAATCAACCGTCAACAGTTGTTTAAATGTGTGTGTGTTGGGTAATACGGTACATTTGTTTTGTTTCTCATTGTTCGGCAATCGCTTCTTTGTCATAAATAAAGGACCATATTCTATATACAAAGATGTTTATACTGTTGGTACAGCTTTTGTTTCACTTATGTTCATTGTTATACATATTCACTCAGATAGATGTGTTCGTTCCGGGCCAGAAACGTAAACTGCTAGCGAGTGCTGTAAAATAAAGGGCACGACGGATGAATGTTAATCGGTGGTGCTTAGACTGTAAAACATGAAAAAAACATGCATTTTTACGAATAACTTAAATGCATAAACCGCCCTTTTGATTAATAGGGCTTTAAATTAAATAATTCATTTAAGCCATTAAAACAATGTAAGATATAGTGAAAATGTGAACAATAAATACCACAAAATCCTGAATATTACAACGAAGATTCTTTGGGTCAATAAATAAACATTTAAAATCCATGCATCTGAAAGATTCGAAAATAAAACGGAATCCAGCCATACAAATATCTGATACGTTCGACCATTACCTCTACATTTTGAAGGCATATCAAGACGGAATACCAATCATAGCACATTTATTTTACGGTGAAGCCTTCTACGATTGCTAACAATGTGTAAGATGCCTCATAATCGATTCGAAATGGACTCGTTTACCTGTGTCAATGGGTAGTCAATGGCCAGGGTTTGAAAAAAACAGTTCATAGATCGTATGTACAAACGATGTCACCTAGGCCTCTTGATTGGTAGGTTTCACAATTGTATGACAATAAATCGGCATACTAAAATATGATCATCATAAATACGGGCGTTCAACTTCTCTAACAGGCGTTCAACTTCTCTAGATAACCAGCGGAAATGAATTGAAGACTATTGATCTTAAGCCTATAGGTGATAGGCGTCTTCCTTCCCTCACAAGTTACCAGCATTCCAACTAACACATGATCGAGCTTTAAACGCGCGTTCCTGCTCGGGTACCGGTATCTTCAGTACTCTCATTTATTGCAATATNTGAAGTCAGCGTAGAGAACGCTGTACGAAAGATCAAGACAAGAAGAAAGGGCGCAATTCCAAACTTGGTAAGTTTCCAAATGCCATAAAAAATAGGACGGTCCAAGCCCGACTGAAAAAGGAGTAGGGTTGGGAGTAGTGCTAGCTACCCTACCCTGTGAAAACCCCGGAAGCTGGTCGGCGGCCTCTGTCCAAGACGGGACCGCGGGCGAAGATGAGATGAGATGAAGGTGGTTAGGGTCTGTTGAACTTGCTCTTTTACTTACACTTTACACAAACCCATATTTGTAACTTACAAACAGACATCAATATAAAACACGTCTGTTTGCAAATGTGATGTGAAGACGTTTTCAAAATCAGCATCTACTGTTAGTATTGGTAATAATCCAGATAAATCATAGTTTAACATATCCGGTATGTTTAAGATAAATATATCTTCCACTGTATATTTCGCATTCTGTCATTATTATTAATCAAATAAGAACGATAAATCGTAATGCCCCCTATGAGTGAAGCCCGGATAGTATTTGTACACGCATTGATATTTTGAACACACTGTTTCACAAACTTTGAACTATTTGATGTTTAGAGATTGTATAGAGATTCAAAGAAAACGCGTCGTTACGAATTATAATTACAGTGTATTAAATATTAATGCTCTAACGCATGATCACCTGTTTAATATATTTTACACTGACACGTTTGTCACCTTCATCTATATATTGTAATCCACGTATTTATGCCTCAAAGGTATTGACACTGACTCGTTTATTTTTTTAGGAGCAGTTTCAATTCTGCCACAGCTGTGCCCTAGACTATATACAGAGCTTCGACATCTACTCCAACTTTGCTGCTGATGTCTCCGATGGCGCCCTGTAGACTTTCTTCCATGACTGTTTCCGAGAATACTTTCAGAGCTCGACATTTCAAACAACTTCGGTGCTGATCTCGCAGATGGCAGACCTCTTTCACGACTGTGCTGGACTTCATTCAGAGCTTCGACATTTACTTCAACTTAGGTTCTGACTTCTCAGATTGCTGACTACAAACTGTCACGACTGTGTCCTGGACTACATTCAGAGCTTCGACATTAACTCCGACTTCGGTGTTTGGTGTTTGACGTATGGTAGAACCACTTTGCGCGTTTATGACTAGTTTCAGATGAAAAGAGGTTACAAAAAAGATGTAATGTCGCCGAAACAATTCATATAACTAAGTAGTATTTGTATAACATACATGCTCTGCATGTATTTTCTTTTAATGTTTCTGTAAATTATATCAAACTTTCGTAACAATGTTGACAAAGCCGCGCAAAGGAAATCAAGGTTTCAGACCCATATATGTTGCATGTAAACGTCTTTCTAAAAGTACATTCTTGAATATAACAACGACATCCCTGCTTAATTACTTTCATCTTCTTTATACACATGCATGTACTCACACGGATGATGATGTTCTGGTACCATCAATTGCTTATTTTTCACTTCAATTACAAATTATATGGATTTTTTTGTTTAAAAATGTTTTTTTATTATAGCAACGTCTTTCGTGTAAACTGTAGCACGTCAGCAACCGCAGTAAACGAAAAAGGTAGTATTTTGTATATCCATTGATGAAATAATTTCTGTTCGTATATGTCAAAACAAAACAGCTCAAGAGTTGCTGAGCAACACAAGTGCACATAGTATCAATGCGTTTGTGAAGAACTGCTGGGGTGAAGAAAATTTCTCAGATTATGTTAGGACAATAAAATAAGGTCGAGCTTTTTATCGTTCCTTTTTCTGCTTTTGACGTCTACTGCAGTATTATGCCTATGTAAATACATGCTTACATGTTATGCTAACATATAACTGTATATATGCCTTTTTGACTTCTAAATGTTAACTCATAATTGCATGTGTCATGAAGAGACTTTTTAGCACTAACTAACTTGTTTAACTTTAGTAAAGCGATGTAAGAATATTGTTCGAAATTATTATTTAAAAGCAGAAACTGCAGTATCGACTTTTAGAAAATGCAAAGTCACGCGTTATTCACTCAGTTTCGTTGTCTGTTCAGCCAGTTGTCAAACCAATTGCTAGTACTTTTGAATTTAAATGGACTTGTTATACAATATATGTTGTGTTTCTATGGTTTCTGTACGAATCTCAACTGTTTAAAGATCCTAATGAATTTTATTGACCGTTCTATGGCGATGACCCAGATATAATCAGTTTTATTTTCAGTTTTATGGTGAATTCATTCTCCTGTATTATAAAGTTAATTAGGTATTTTCAAACAGTGTTTCTTGTTTTCAGTTAAGTCTATAATTACTGATGCAAACAGATGATAATGTACTTATATTTGTTGTATTATCTAATATTATGTTATATATAACTTATAATAATATAATTATTATTATTATTTTGAACATGTATCATGACAAATAGTTATCAACTTATAAATAATTGTTTTGTACAGGTGATCACCGCATGTATTTCCTTTCTATCATATTTCTTTATGTATCATTTGATTATCATGTACACTCATGGACTGTATGTATATATTGCATATTGTATAAACCTTATTAAAAATCATCAGATTATATTAAAAATAAATTCTCACTAGATCTTAAATCTGTTAGCTTATTTGTTAAATCTGAATGGATTAAATTATAAATATGTACCAAATAATGTAAATGTACATTGTATATACCTTACATCAAATCGATGAGTGATATCCTTGATTCCGTTTTCATTCCGTTTAGAATATAGTTATAACTCTCTCTCTCTCTCTCTCTCTCTCTCTCTCTCTCTCTCTCTCTCTCTCTCTCTCTCTCTCTCTCTCTCTCTCTCTCTCTCTCTCTCTCTCTCTCTCTCTCTCTCTCTCTCTCTCTCTCTCTCTCTCTCTCTCTCTCTCTCTCTCTCTCTCTCTCTCTCTCTCTCTCTCTCTCTCTCTCTCTCTCTCTCTCTCTCTCTCTCTCTCTCTCTCTCTCTCTCTCTCTCTCTCTCTCTCTCTCTCTCTCTCTCTCTCTCTCTCTCTCTCTCTCTCTCTCTCTCTCTCTNTATATATATATATATATACACTAACTATACCGAAACATATTAGTTTTTTCACACATCATTCATTTATTGAGAAACACTTATATTTTTATGATCGCAACGTTGCATACCGGTAGATACAATTACTTAAATGTTCAGTACACGCTCACATTGGGATCTGAATGTACTCACTCCTGCACATATCGCATATTTTAATTCTTATTTGACACCACAGTGTCCTAAACAATAATGCACATGCACAAAAGAGTGTTTCAAGTATATTTTATTCATAACAAGTCTTCCTCTATTCGTATTTTTCCTCTCCCGCGATAAGTTTTCCACTGACATTTTGAATCATAAAATACGTGTTCACAACTTCATAAAAACAATACCAATGTTTTAAGCAATCATTTAAGAAATAATAATTAGTACCCTACCGGTTTCATTTACCGATAAACAACCATGCAAACTTTAAAGGCAGACGATAAGTTGTTAATCATTCGCATTAGTCATAAGTGATTTAAATTTAATATAGTCATTCAATTTTATGACAGCACATGTTTAATAACTCGAATTTAAAAGCAGATATTATATTACTTTCGAGAATACGTGTCTAATATGGGCATCACACCGATACAAATACAAACAAACGCTATGTGCTCCGCGTGAACATCATTCTTACCACGCAACTGCATTGTATATTTCGTACGTAATAAGCTTTTTGAAAAACACTCATCGGAATTCCAGTGACATCACTGCTTTTATTAAAGTATTGTAAATTTAATATACATTGAATTATATTCTATGTTAACAGGATATGTCAAAATATTAATGTTGTATTGCATGTTTAATCAAAACAAACGAACTGCAAATAACATTTATCTACAAAGATGAATGTATTGTACAAACGCCTATGACATTGTGAGAACGCAGCGCACACGCGTTTAAAACAGAAGGACTCCGACATGATTGTTGAAAATAATTTCCCATTAATACACATTACTAACTACAATGACAACTTTTTGCACATCACTAATTGATTTGGAATCAATTAATTTCTTTCAGTGTAATAGAACTTGTATTTAAATCGCGCATTACACCTCTTCCTGAATACAAACACGTTCTATTGTCTGTAAACCACGTGTAAACGAGCTTACTGTTATAACGCTAAGTAACCGCTGACACTTTTATGAAGAACATATTTCTGAGTAGTCTCCCTTAAACACTCGGGCAGTAAGATCTATAACCATGGTGTAAAGTGCGATTAAAATCAACAATCGCCCGTGGTATGATCATATTTACTAAATATATAATGCGATTTAGGTTTAGGACTGAACTCCTAACTTAAACTGCATCTGTTTCGGCAGGTATGTGTTGTTATTGCGTGGTGTAATGCTATCTCCTCTTTAACCGTCAAAACGCAAGAACGATGAGGTAGAAATCAGGCACCATAAAAAGCAGATATATTCATAGTGCTGCTAAGATATAGTTTTAAAATCTGTGAACTATGATTTGATAGGGATACTTTCCTTGTGGTTAAACAAATTAATTCACATACTTAGCTACATGTATTCCAACACTGAGATAGATTTTGTATTGGAATGGAAGTTGGGATAAATCAGTCATGTCTGTGTAAAACTGGATCCGGATTTAGAAGTATTTCTTATTTTCAAATCTGGTTACTATTTTCCCATTGGATTCAACCCTAAAACAAATTTAAGCACATGGGGGCTGGAACGGTGTAGGGATTTATAATAATGTGTGTTTTGAACTTAAAAGCCAAAAATCCAAATGTCCTTCATGTACCACATTCCATGTGTTTCCTGCTGGACCAAAAAATAGATACTTTGTAAAATCATATACTTGAACGATTAAGAACTATAAAAATCGTACACAATCGAGTAGCCTATAAACCAATATTTGTTATTCGGAAGTAAGTGACAACTGGGGTTTCCGCTAATTCATTTACCAGTGGCTAACTCTTATTGAAATGAACAAGAAGAAAAAACTGCAATACATTTTTATTTTATTTTTTAATGTAAATGATCTTATTGACATTAATGTTTATATTAAATTAAGTAAGTATACTCTCAAAGTGAATTTAAGCACATAGATTTAACACTTCAAACTTTTTATAACATTTAACACTTCATTATTCAGTCGTTGAATCATTTTCCATGGATTTTCATAGAAAAGTTCTTTATAGTACACATTTTAATTGTCTGTCGTACGAATTAACGTAAAACAAAACGTCACCAAATAATCCGTAAGAACATATTGTTTAACCCTGTAATCGTCTTTAGGTTGTGTAAGAAGTTTGTTATAGCTCTTTATTACTTTGTCCGAAAGTAAATTCTGGATTCTTTGGTGTTTAACTCCCCAATTTATATTGACCGTAAGTCTTTTAAATGATTCCATTTTTCTACTCTGAGCCTTTGAATGTACAGAACAAGGAAATGGTATTTCAGCGATTTTGAGTTCTTTCTGTTTTTGCCGGACTATTTGGATTCCATTGAGCAGCTTGCTCCCAAACTGATGCAGTATTTGACACTCACACCATAGCTAGTACTGTTTTTTACATCTGCTCCTTCCAGTATCATTTGCTTGAACAATATTATGTTGTTTGTTTTTTAATTACAATACAACTGGCGTTTATGCTGTTGATATTTAAATTTAAGCACTGACAAAATAAAAAGCACGTAAATCATAAGGTAATCAATAGATCATTTAGATAATTAATACCTTCACCTGATAACTAGGGGCACACTAATCTATTTGCAACAATTTTTAACTAGAAAACCAACTAGGGAAATGCCGTAAGAAGCTTATTTGCTAATTTAATAATCATCTATATCATATGTTTAAGTTAACAAGGATTTTCGAAATTTGCAGGTTTATATATAGTTTAAGACCCTTAAGAACATTTTGCACAATATTTTTTTCATAAACTTTTTTCTCAACCCTTTGTTTGACACAAGTAAATTAATGATTGAATAATTGAATTTTGTTTTTACCTTACTTTCATTACAACGTCTGCACCACGCACAGCTATTCTTTATAGGATACAATTAACGAGGATTGACATGGCTAACATAAAAATAAAAAACGTCTGGAGTGTAGGTCACACATGATATATAATTGTGTCAGAAGTGACGGTTTCGTGTTCATGACACCATGTTTAAACGTTGTGCTGAGAGGAATTTACACAGGTCTGTAAATACCGCATTGTAAACAGTATGTATACAGCAACAGCGGTTTATTTGATGCTCCTAAATTGGAATTTTAAATCACCTAGTCTTAATTCTTTGAAATTTGTGATATTATTCTATGTCTCATGTGTCATTTATTAGTATGTGCTAATGACCTTAAATGTAAATAAATAAACTCAACGGACGCATAACTTGCTTTTTTCTGCACGCGAATTCAGTGTTTTCATGATTGAATGTATTTTTGCATAGAGGCGGACCTATAAAACCTTATTTTTGTTTTAACCCCACTATTCGCTAATAAAAAATACTTAAAAGTATATAAATGTCTGTTTGTGTCCGGACTGTAATTGTCCATGCATTAAAGGGTTCCGCAATAACTTGGCACATGCTTTAACCTATTTACGACGATGTTTCGCGGCAAGAACCGCATGGCCTTAAATTTCAAGGTCAAACTTACAGGTTAATTGTAAATAATTTTGCACTTTCTTGTCAAAGTATGGCTTGTCTTGACTTAATTGACCAGGCATAACAGGATTTAAACAGGTAACCTATTTGAGACGGTTTGTCGCGCACAAGAACCATATGGCTACCTTTAGGGTCAAGGTAGAGGTCAAGATCAAAATACAGTACATGAATAATAGTATGTCTTTTTAATGTGGGATAAAAATACATATGGTATAAATAATTACGTTTTATTATAAATCGAAACTAATCTATCTTCATAGAATGCACAACAGTTCTACACGAACAGATATAACGTTGTTTGTGTGAAAGCTAAGTGTGATTTCTATAGTATAACGTTGCAGATATATAATCAAAATTGCTGCACTGTACTCTTCTAATAACCGTGTAAAACAAATTAAATATTATAATTAAATTTATTACGACTTGTATATTTTTTTGGATTATATTAGTTCTTGAGTATACTAATATAACGTAGATCATCCGATTCCAATACCAGAGATCAACTGAAGACTTAAGGCTTAGGCAAACATCTGAAGAAGAAACATTTCAAACTATATTAGAAGACAGATACAACAACTTTAACAGTGTATCAATAGCCTTATTTATTTGTACACAAGTTACAGGAAGCAATACTTGACAAACACGCGGATGTCGATCTTGAATTGCTAAGGGTCCAATTAAGGTATTAACAATAGAGGTCCATGCCTAGTTTTAAATCTTCTTTATGTGGCCCCTTCCAGATTAGCTTTATTAATTTGTCAGCTATCAAAAAATATTATAGACACAGATAAATGTTAAGAAAACACACCAAGTGGAGAACCACATAGTCGGTTATTACTTCTTTAAACTATGCCTTTACATGATATGCGGGAAATTTGTTTAATTTTTTGGTTTGATATACTTATAATTTAGCAGATATATTCGAGATTGTTGAAGAGATGATTCAGGATTGGATTAAAATGATATATGATAATTGTTTCCTCTGCTTTAATTGCTTCGTCGCTTCGTGTGCGTCATTCGTGCACTGAACGCCAATTAAAGTAATGCTCTTCTCTTTTCTTTTGGAATATTTATTGCTGTTTACAAGTGCCGACAGAAAACAAGTTCACATTGTAATTTATTGACTCGTTGTTATATTATTATTATTATGTATGCTTATTATTGAGCAACAATATTTTATTGTTAAGTTTTAATTATGGAATGTCTAGCACCTGAATGGGTTCATCCACTCAATGTTTGATCAATTATATACTTTTATCTGCATCTATAAATATTTCCTCTCAGTTGACTTATCACTGTTTCCTCTGCATACATGTGTTAATCAATGCAGGCTGACAGCAGTTGCGGCAAAAGGAAACGCGGCAGCGGTTCCAATACTTTGGGTTGCATTATTTTCGAAAAACATAATTACTTCAATATTTTTTTATTAGTCTGCTACTGTTAAGAAAAAGGCCCTCGGCTGTAATAAAATTGGGCCGCAATCGTGATCAAGAGACCAGTACACGACGTGTCAGGAAACGTTGGGGAATCGGCAGGTACCTGCTTTAACAAATCACTCAAATGGATATCCCAATCATTTCTCTAACTATTTAACGACCTTTGGCATAAACAAACGTTGTAAGAGATCATAATTGTTGCGTCGATTAATGCATATTGTTTGATCAACTATGATCAGACTTACGACCTTAACGTTGTGCAGCCTCTGTAATAACTGAATACATTCTTTTGTAGAGAATATGTTCAGATAGTGCATAGACTTTATGATGATCAACTGAATCTACACACAACAACGCCCACATGTTTTTATTTTACTACGATTGCATATTCAAGAACGAGCCTGATACATCCATACGAATATTACCGGATATATACAGGAAATAAACATGCTTGTCACGAAATCATCGTATTTCCGCTTTGAAGGCGCGGACATCATAATCTTAAATTGCAAACGAATCGTTGTTTAAGTGAGTTGCTCTATACAAAATCAGTGTGGTGGAGATCGTCGCTACGTATTGAATACATATTTGATAAACTATCTATGATGATTTAACTAATTATTTTGAAGTAAGAGTTTGTGAATTGGACATTAACGTGTGCATGTGTGGCACAGTTACATACACTGTTGGTACATATTCCGTTCTCTGATGCCATTCATCTTCTGAAAAAAATATTCTCAAATAGACTATGCTGCTTGAGTGATTGTTGAGATTAAAGAGGCATATCGACGGTGTATACGGTACTTTTTATTTTGTTAAATAAGATTATCTTTTTTAGTATGTATTTAATGGTTGTTTGACACACATGTCTCGTTTTTATAAACGCTCATTAAAACATGTTTTTTTTAATATAATACATTGTTCCCGGGGGCACTTTTAGCTTTACAAATAAGTGGTAATAGTTAATTCGTTATGAATAAAATGTACATGAAGTATATGCGCACTATAACGGGATAATATGACTTTAGGGTAGTAAACTTCTTATTAAAGTTCGAGATGTTTGAAGGCATGTTCGGGTATTGCAGGCGTTTATAAAAACAAACATGTTTTGGGACTGTATACATTTTTCTGAACGATGTTTACAATATAGCATGTATACTAGAAGTCGATCTGCTTAAAAGAGGGAATATGAATTAATTTAATTCAACATGTCTATATTGAGTGGGAAAAACCATAGCTATGCTTCTTTGAGGTGATGAAAACTTTCGCATTCATTAATAAATAATACATATTTTAATGTATTGATAAACGGTACCGCGGGTGTCGACGATAGGTGTTGTTAAACAGTACAGTTGTATTGGGTACGCGAAGTCCTGTTTTGTCTAGCTAAGTGGTTACTTGTTTCCATTACAAGATCCATGGAAGTTAATATGTGTTTCGGTCAAGGTAATGTTAACAGAGTCTCGTTTTGCTTTGCATTATGTAATAAAAGCGTTTTGTCGCTTTCAATAAAGTATCTTAATTGTACTAGGTCGCCACTCATTGCAACTCCTGCACGTATAAGTTAAGGTACGTTTCTTACAACTCATTACAAATCATTTTTATTAAAATATGGGAAGTTGTTCGTTAATAGGTGTTGGATATTGAAGGTTGATCTTACTATATTGATATAGCGAGAAATATCTATCATTTTAAAATAATAACGGCATTCACATTACCAATCGTGGGTAAATGACCATTTTTCATTGACTGAGTACTTCAACGTGCAATTTTAATTCATTTAAACCAAAAATGTAAAATGAGCAACTATATATTGTTGTTATATTAACAAGTGTCGTGAAGAGTTTTTATTTCGGTGTTCGTTAATGTTTTAATGACATAAAACAAGGGGAACTGTCCTCCACGCTTATTTTTTTTATATATAATGAGAATATGTAGAGCAATATATTGTAGATGTTTGACAAGATCTTTTATTTAGAACTGATATTAACGCTCAACAATGTGGCTGAAATAGTAAGCTTTTTATGTTTTATACGTCGTATGGAATTTATAAAAACTAAATTATTTTATGTAATGAAATGTTTTTTGTGATGTTTTATCATTCAATATAAATATAGGATTTGACATGAGTTGTCATATCATACCATATTTTATTAAACGAGTTCAGGAATTTTGTTAGTAAGCGAGCCTTCCTGGACGAGTTTTATCAAATATGGTATGATATGACAACGAGTGTCATATCTTTTTTATCACATGCTTTTAAACTAAATAAAATACATCTAAATTGATCAAACAAATGCTGATAGATCTAAAAGTTGTTTACTATCGTGACGTCATTTCATGTTGACGACGTCATTTCACCAAGAAAGAGTCATGCGATTGGTTAATTATTGATTCTGTAGCCAATGAAAACGCTTAAAAATGTTGAATTACACATGTGTAATATATACGGAATATAACGCTAGACAATTTTTCCAAGGGTTTGTATCAGTCGAGTGGCTTGTGTGATGACGTATCACACGAGAGGCGGAGCCTCGAGTGTGATACGAAATAGTGCAAGCCACGAGACTGATACAAACACTTCGAACCATTGACTAGCGTAATATTCCTTTTATTATATACAACAACTAACGAAAACAGGTATCGCTTGTATTTTTTTGCTTTAACAAAACTGACAAAACAATTACTAATATGTGACGTCATTAAATGTGACGTCATTAAAATGTGACGTCATTTAATAGATCGAAGAAAGTAGTCCGGCTAGTATGGTAATGCGAAATCGGAAACAGCGAGTAGCACAATACGGGATTTGTTTCAACGATTGATACAACCTGTATTTTGTTAAAAGCATTAAACAGGTATATAATTAAAAAATTACGTAATGTCTGTATTACATTGAAAACAAAGTATAGCATGTGATAAATTGGTGTACTAATGATAACAAACTTGTTTAATTTTACCAGTTTCAATTTTTAACAGTGATTATAGTTTTTTAACAAAAAAGGAATTTAGCAGTTTTAACGCTAAATAAAATGTTGCATAATTGCAAATTAAATCAAAACAGAGCCGTTTGTCCTACGTTTTTATCTCATGTTTTCACAATGCATTTGTTTATGTTATCTGCAGACAAATAACCATATATATATATATATAGACACGTGTTTTTACTTTTATTATATAATATTCACAATCTGGATTATGACATTTTACGTATATAACTATATAACTATATAACTATATAACTATATAACCTGCATTCAAGGTAGATACTAATTTGATCATAATGAATATATAATCAAATACGAAACAGTGTTTATGTCTCTACTTTCGTTTAACACAATTTGCATACATTCGTATATTTCACATTTTAATAGTTATTAAACTTCCATTTTTCAAATATATATATATAACCAGGCTCACTTGCCCCGGGAGCGGGATTAAACCCGGTCGCCAACGTCACAATATCCACAGTGCTTACCAGACAGCGATTTTTTGAATTTTACATTTAGAATATAAATTAATAATGTGAACTAATAATAGTATTTAATAACATAAATTAATCGCAGATAAATAATAGAGCTGAAATACGATAACCTCAGAAGATTCACAACTAAAGTTAAAATAGAGAACAGTATGTGAGTTTTGGATAAAGATCAAGTTTATCATGCGAGGCTTAGAACCATTGAAGCCTATTATTTCCTCCCTTTTTCCATTAATAATTATCAAATATCGCATTTTAAACGAGATTTATGTAAATTCCTGAATAGTATTCCATTCAGTATAATAATACTTAACAAAAATAAAATATCTTATAAAATATATTTGTTAAAAATACTAAATATTTTCGCAAACGTTACCTACGTTCTAAATGATTCCGCTCTCTCGTTTTTAAGAAGTTTGGTGGTCACGAACAGTCTTTAACCATTTTGTTGAATGTTCCTTAACTCGGTCATTGTCGTAATCGCACACCATTAAACAAATCCTTCTAATACGGCCGCATGCTCGATAAGCGTGAAAACAGTCTTAACGACAATTACAAAGTATGTAGGCGATATTTAAAAAAAAAATATATATATATACACACATTCTGTTAAAAAATGTTTAGAGGAGAGGACAAAAAATCTAAGCGATATTTTAAATGTATTTTTTCCTTTTCCATTAAAATCATCATTTTAATCAGTCATGGAAGTAAGCTATCCTTAAAAAATATAGTACATAACAGCACATAGATATAAATGTAGCATAAAAGCAAGTCAAAATTTCAACGGACATTTTACAACAGGAAAAATGAACACAGATGAACAGTTCTGCCTGACAACCATCACTTTATGATCATACAATTACGTGATTTTTGAAACACATATAGTTTTATTGGGGTTAAAAAAAAAGTTACGCAAATCTATATATTGCATATAAAAGTAAGAGAATTGCTCAAATGATCTTTGTATAAGTTTTGAGACAACCAAATATATCTAAAATATAACATATGCCATCACATCTTTTAAATGGTAACTGCACAAAATCTAACCATCAAATGTATAGCTAACAACATATACTAAAATCTCAATATCAAATGTTATATTAACTATGAACCTAACATTTATGTAAAACCTCTTCTGTATCACGTGGTGATTTTGCGGATATGTAACGTGTTGTTCAAATGTTTCACAAATATATAACTGCTACACTTTTTCCAGGATGTACACGTTTGATGATGAGGAAGACAGCTTTGGTAGTTTTCCTTTGGATATGTAATTGCATTCAAGGTAGATACTAATTTGATCATAATTAATATATACTCAAATACGAAACAGTGTTTGTGTCTCTACTTTCGTTTAACACAATTTGCATACATTCATATATTTCACATTTTAATAGTTATTAAACTTCCATTTTTCAAATGAACAACGTCTTTTTTATCAATGTATCATCATCATTAACATTTTATAGGTATATGATATCCTAAATGTGAATATTTTAATATGTTACAATGCCGTATGCAATAAGGTATGTTTTTGCCATGACAGTTGTAGGTCTTGTATATCACTTTCGTAAAATAATAATAATAATAATTATTATTATTATTATTATTATTATTATTATTATTATTATTATTATTATTATTATTATTATTATTATTATTATTATTATTATTCTTTTCCAGTCAATGCATGTGAGGATGGGTATTATCCATCTCGTTGGCAATGTTACGAATGCAATTACCGAAAACAAGGATGTCTATGCACTGACTTTTACGGATGCCATGACTGTCAAGAAGGCTTCTTCATGAAGTCGCATAAAGTATGCGCGAATTGCATGGCATTGTGCAAATCATGTACGAACGGGACCAGTTGCAGTGAGTGTTTTCGTGGTTTTTATGGTAATACATGTCAGAGTAACTGTAGCTCATGGTGTGCGAATGGCCAATGCAACAAACAAAGTGGACATTGTTCCTCGTGTGTAAACGGCTACACGGGTTATTCTTGCAATGAAACATGCTCTACAGGATGTTTGAATGAAACGTGTGATCAATTCACTGGGAAATGCATACACAAGTGCAAGAACGGATTTCATGGCGATAAGTGCGAAAATTCCTGTCCACCAAATTGTCAAGTATGCACATCCATTAATTACTGCTCTAAATGTGAAAATGGATTCCATGGCAATAAGTGTGAAAATTCCTGTCCACCTAATTGTCAGTTATGCACATCTATAAATCTATGCTCTCATTGTAAAGATGGATTTTATGGCTCGACATGCGAACGTAACTGCCCAGAAGGATGCTCAAGTTGCGATGGTAATGAAAAGTGTTTTTCGTGCAAAGCGAGCTACTCCAACATAAACAAACAGTGTCAGTGTAGCATCGGCCTATGCGCGTCTTCTCTGTGCAGGACTTGTACTAATACGACTTTCTATCCAAATGTAAATGAGTGCTGTCCTTGTAGAAGAAACTGTAAGCATGCACTCTGTACATCAGAGACGCGGTGTACACAAGGGTGCGAAGATGGGTATTACGGTACCGGGTGTGAATTAGTATGTACCAGCATAGATCCAAATTGCACGGCGTGTTTTAGAGAACCAAATGCCAAATACACATGCACAAATTGCAAAAGCGGAAACTATCCTGGCGCAAACGGAATGTGCAAGCCTTGTTCCACTGCCTGTTCGGCGGGTAACTGCAATAGTTCGACTGGATTGTGCCAAGACGGTTGCCAAGACGGTAACTGGGGCGGTCAGTGCAACCGGAAATGCGAGGCCCATTGCTCCGCCTGTGATAAAAGTAATGGGACGTGTTTACGATGCTTATCTGCGAAATATTATGGTGATGAGTGTAATATCTCCTGCAATAGCAACTGTATCAATTGGTCGTGTCATCAAAATGGAACATGCGCTGGTGGATGTATTGCCAACTACTATGGCGCATCTTGTGAAACGCCGTGTTCAGCACACTGTGCTCATTTTGATAATGAATCTCGATGTTCATCCGAAACAGGAAAGTGTATGTTTGGCTGCGTTGAAGGATTTACTGGAGACACGTGCATGCAAGGTAAGGCAAAAAGTGCACAAGGCGTGATGTTGTTGATGCGTAAATTATTCAATACGGCGGAATTAACTAGCTTTCTGGCTTTCTTGCCTTATTTGGAATCGTTCTGGTTTTTTACCAGAAAAGAAATGACGAGAATGTCTTGCATAAAAGCATATTTTAAAATGCAAAATACTGCAGTGGAAATACATACAAATATATGTGATAATTTATCTGAAACTGCATCATACAGCACTCATGCAAGGCAGTGAGGGTGGAACTGTACCATTAGTAGCAATCGGAGCTGCCGTTTCCGGCCTTGTGATTGTTGCTATTGCTGTGGCGATAGGAGTGTGTGTCGGCATTCGTAGAAGGTAGATATAGTCTTCGAACAACTGCAAATCAAAAAATAATAATTTGTAGACTGTGTTGAAGTATATACTAAGGCAAAGATTGTATTGTTATAGATTTTGCGTTTATGACTTAAAACACCAATAAAACAATTTATAATATACGGCTGTTCCGTAAGACTTTTATTTATGTGTCTTAGAGTTAACGCTTAAAGTAAGCTAAAACACATACACAAAGCAGTTTAGTTTTATATTTTGGATTTCGCATGTAAGAAGACTAACACTATCCATGGTCTTACTTTGTTCCAAATCTGCAGGGACCGAAAACCAAAATCTAACAGTATTAAAGAGGCAACAAAGAATGACGCCGACTCGCTTGCGCCCGTCTATTCTACTATAACACGCACCGGTAATTGCATGGCGTACATGTATTTTAGAGCGGTGCATTTTCGTTTTTTAAATAAATGATTATTCTTGTTTGTAATAATTAAATATATGTGTGAAATATGTGCATTCATTAAGAGCAAGGCCAATAAACACGTTGGCGGATTTAGAGTAAATACATTCAAAGACAAATAAATAAGCATGTGTATACAAACGATACACATCATCGTAACAATTTATACAAAAAAAGAAAACAATATTAGTAAGTAACTTATGGTATATTCAAATACAAGATTAAAAGGAACATATTCTATTTAATTTTCATAGCGCAAGAAACTAGGAGATCTGTTTATGAGAACACCTCTTCTGTAAGAGTCAATATCGCTATGGAACAAATGCAACATGCTGTATACTCGAACAGTCCTGTGGAAAAGAACGTGACGCGAGAGGAAATGACGTCACAAACAGAGGACAGCCTTGAGATAGGTATACCGTTTTTTAAGACAAGGAGTTGTTTATGGTTTCGAACATCTAACATCATTTACCGACATTATCTAATTGAGCCTGTAAATAATAGGACATTTAAGAGGTCAAATGGTACAAGTTATATTTAAGGAAACAAACGTGTTTTCAATATATTGAACACCGAATTAATTCAAATTCTATGAAAAAACAGATAGATCTACACAGCTCAACGACAAAATGTATATTTTTATGACATTTGGTGTAGGAGTTGTCTGTGTATTATTGTATAACCCTTTTCAAATTAAATGGAAATACTGTGTACTGCATCTTGTTTTCGTGTTGTTATGACAACCATTTGAACGCACACAATTCAAAAAGCTGCATTTGAGATTGTGTACCGTCGATGTCACTACTACAGATTTTGGTGTGGAACGGCTAAAACATTATTGTATTAATGGCGGTGTAAAGAAAGGTAGCCACAATTTTAAAGTAAATATGTTTATCATCGATGACTAGATGAATGGGACAGTATTGCCCGCCAACATGCGATCAGATTTGAAGAGAACGGAGGAGTATACTACAACGATGACGATAAAGTGAAGAATCAGAAAATACCAGTTTCAGAAATTCAAACGTTTGTCATGTCCAAGAACATGGACTTCTTCAAAACAGAGTTTGAGGTAAAAAATATTAACAAACATTACAAGGTGAATATCAACAATATGAAACGCAAGTTACATCATCCAAAGAAATGTCTAACTGCAGTAGAAAATATTACTTTACTACAAAAGGTTGGTCATTACACGCTAGGGAGTTATAATTACCAATTCAATTGCGACTACAATGCACAACCCTACACAACATATATTAAATTGCAAAAGAAACATTGTAGCCACAGTGGAACATTTAATGCCATGTTGGAATAATTGAAGTCAAAAACATTAACAGGAGAGTCATAATGGTCAACATCCGCTAGTCGCCTAATTACAGCGAGTGGCCAAGTGCATATACATTACAGGAAAATCCATAAAACATACCATTGTATTTAAAACAAAAAATTAAAGCTGCGGTTCCCCCAATAAAAAATGCTGCATTTACAAACATTGTTGACTTTTGTTTGCCACGCAATTCAATATGTCCACTCTATGAATGGTCGTATATATTCGTACGCATTATATATATAATATGTGTTTCAGCAACTTCCGTATGGACTCTTAAAAGACTATAATGTGTCCCAGATAAAGGCAAACATCGGAAAGAACAGATACAAAGACATTTATCCGTGTAAGTAGTGTGGTAGTATATCCACCTTTTTTTTTGTTGTTGATTTTTTTTTTGGGGGGGGGGTTTGGTAGAGGTCATTTCATTTCAATCGCGTTTTAAACAATTTTCTTCTTTTGTTTTGTTTCTACGAATTAACAGAGTAACTGGTTATTTTGCTCATCACAAAATTCTGAATCAATTGCTTATGCATATGGTTTAGATTTTCGCAGCCTTGTCAAATAAACTTATCTGTTTTTAACACATTTTGTATATTCTCTATTTCTTAAACAATTGATTGAAACTGGAAATGACAGTATACTCATGTTGATACAAATATTGACCGAAAAAGAAACATGTCAAACTACATAAGTTGGGCAACAGCTTTGCTAATGTTTCTTTTATACTGTTACGTATGTGTAACGGACACAATTTAGTGAAATTTAAACTTCCCGCGATAGTTTGATTTTCAATTAAATTAAGTGCCTTGAGCAAAGACATTACAATCGAGAAACGGTATAGCAAGAAAGTTGCGACGTAGCTACAAATTTACCGCTTAAAACTTACAGTGCATACATTTTGTTTTAAATTGTGAGCTGTTTTTTTTTATACATTACGACATCCCCCACAAGTTTAAGACTAAAACATCGTCACATACAAATTTGCGTTTGATCATTTGTTTCACTTATTGGTCGACATGACATTTGTATTCCTTTAGATGACGACCACAGGGTAAAGGTCATTGGTGGGGACACGGATTACATAAACGCCAGTTTCATTGACGTAAGTTCCCTTCATTATAAACCAAGTTCTCGTTGATCAAATTCTTTTCTCGAAGAATGTAAAATAATTCTATGTGATCTAATGTCATAATGGAGTCTCATTTATAATTTTAATATTTTAAAATCAGTGTTATGCCTACATATTTCATTTAGAGTGTCAATAAACATTGAACGAATATTAGGCAGCAAAATGATTCTTCGACTAAACCACTGTTATTTACCGCGGATGATATTTTCGTGGTTTTCTTTCTATAATTTGTAATACTGACAAAAAAGAAATAAAGTTCGAGTGCTGTTTTGTTTAATCCAAAGTAAAACATGTATTGAAATTATGTTATTGTTAACAGGGTTACAAACGACGAAATGAATACATCGCCACTTTAGGTATATCTATATTTCAGACTTACATTGTAATATCTGTAAAACTCATATATCATTTCATTTCTCATTTCTCCTTTTCTCTTCCTGAGATTTGTCCATTGAAAAATCGTGCTTTGATCGAAGACGTTTTTCTGTTTGTCGTAAGATGTGTGTACTATGGGTTGTACAAATAAAAGCAAATATATTATGCAATCTTTGTAATTCGTCCTACTTATCCCTAAACTATATCTTTTTAAAGAATCCCCGATTGAAAAGTATCGACTAGTAAATTGGGGAATAAGTATGTTAAAGATATAAGTTAAGATGAATATTAAAAATATATGGCCTAAATGTTATTCGTTCACTAAAGTAGTAAGTTATAACTGTTATGTCAAATCCTTCATTTATAAATATACCGGTATATTGGTAAATCGGAATATATAACAAATTAACAAGTAAATATGTTGAAGATTCAGTTATGCTATATAGTTCATATAGTTTTTTATTTTTTTATTTTGAGTCTCATTGCTTATTCTGTTTTCAAATTAAACAAGGTCCGATGTCAAAGCAGCTTGGCAACTTTGGTCTATTTTGGTCAATGGTGTGGCAACAAAAGGTGGAGAAAATCGTCATGCTTACAAATCTTGTGGAAGAACAAGTTTGTATTTTATAAGTTCTTGTTCAAAAATATATTTAAAAAAACATAATTGCAAAGTTCAACTTACTATTTGTAAATTAAAAATATAAGAAGCAACATGTTATGTATAGACGTTGTAAATGATTAATTAATCGTTATTAAAAATAAATACTAAAACCTCAAGATATAATTCTAACTTTATGTTTATATCGAAAATATTTAAGTAGCATACAAAGTATAAAAACGAATGATAGCAGATCACAGAAAAATCTAATATAACTTATAAATCCAATGTAGTAATTGTCAAAACTACAATGCATAATATTTAATGCAGAAAGTCAAGTGTGAACAGTATTGGCCCAGTGTCGGAGCTAAGAAAAAATACGGCGACATCCTGGTTTCATGCCAAAGTGAAGACGAATATTCAGAATTTACTAGAAGATCATTCACGGTCGTAAAGGTAAAAGATACAGACGTCGATGAAAGTTTTTAATATAAATACTACCCTATTATGTATAAGCGATTCTTCATTCAAGATTAAATACTTCGGACTATAATTTATCCTCTGTTAAGGTTTCTTGAGTGTCATCACTCCTATACATTTTATTATAACAGAATATAACACAGTGCACATAAACTATATATATATATATA
>VMBQ01002264.1:0-47927 GCA_007657795.1 Dreissena rostriformis
TAGCAGTTACAATCAATTACCTTTACTTTGTGGGGAGGCAGGCAGTTTTCTTTCTATATACAAACATTATAATAACTGATTTCTATATGATTAAGTAATTGTTATTTATTTGTTCAATGTTGATTAGATTAGGTTATTACGTCACAATACGATAGAAAGAAAAAATAACAGAAAAGAAACATATCGAAGGGTGAATATTTTAAATCATCATTGTCTTTGAACAAACGTTAACAAAAATAATCACCGCAATATTGTTCAAATGATCTGATAATGAGTTCACCTGTTAATGTTTTAACATCTATTTTTTTTTAAATAAGCAAGTTAAACATCAACATAAGTAAAAAAATCACAACAAAAACCACACAAAAAGATTAAATTGTCAATGCGTACCTGCTTTATCCGACATGGTAAGTGGCAATCACGATTTAAAACGTTACACAAATTGTGCAATCCAAATGTATGCTACATCAGTAGTTAACTTTTTATGTACTTTACGATCGGCTGAACATTACAGGGCTGACCTTGAAAGCTGTATGCTCTCATTCAGGTGACATATTTGCTACTTAATGTGATTAAAACACGACTATTCATTTGAATCCTTTCGATTAATACTTTTTAAGTAAAAAACAAAATCATCTGTTATCATGACAAACAAACAACACGGAAATTCTCCATTAATTCTGAGAAGTGTGCAGTCTAATAAGTACCAAATATGTAGTTAAAAGGAATAGTTTGCATTCATTTGTCTAATTCTTACCAGCTCGTTTTTAAAACCATATTAAAGTTAAACGGTTATGTTTATAACAACAAATTCTATTTAAGAAATAAATAAATCGGACAAGTTATATCCTAAAATGTTAAAACAAAACAATATACTAAAAAACGATGATTTTGTTGATCGGAAATGTCCGGAACCCACTCGGATATTACCGCAACCTATTTGACTGATATTGCATTCTCAAATGCGCGTGAATTTTGTATATCGTTATTACGCAGTGGAGCTTGAACAGTTCTCGCTTATCGCTCTAAATGTTTCATTAAATGCTATTTAAAGCGTTTGTTACAACTGATTATTTTGCATGACAATCATTTTTATCGAAATGGCTCAATGTGTAGCTTTCGGTTGATATAACATCTAGACAAGGGGAACATGGGACTTTTTACTTTCCCAATGACATTTCCATAAGAAAAGGATTCAGGCAGTCGATTTAAGGATATATGGATGGGAAGTTTGTTGGTTTCAATCGAGATAGATTTCTAAATTATGCTTGAAGCATTTTTACGATAGGTGTTTCGTGTAAACTCCAAGTGTTTTGGTAAGTGTTGGAATGGAGTTAAAGCTCAGACTCAAAGATGGAGGTGTTCCACACAGATGTCAAAGAAAGCCCCGATTAAGTCCAATGACCTCGGACCAGAAAAGCTCAAACGAGAGAAGCATTGGGCCTTTCCAACAAGGAACCAGAAATCAGTATACTGTCAATTATGTTTGTTATTTTGATATCCACATTGCTAAAATATTTGATTCAGCACTATAACATAATGGTTTGGCATTTACAATTAATATTTCATGTGTAGCTGTTACTAAGAAGCCCACAATAATCTCATGCAAGTAAATTTAACGACCGTATAAATATGTGTATGTTCTTCTTGAATGATTTCAGCTTTAATGAGTACATACGGACTGCTAAAAGTTCTTGGTAAAGGCAACACTTATGTAATTAAATCGGGGAGTAATGATATACTATCGTGTTTCATTTATAACATAAACCATACATAAATCGATTAGTTTAACTTTTGGCACAACAATGTACAGTGTCTGACAGGAAAAGCCCCAAACACCTTTTACAACAAAACATTCAGAGCGGACGGTTTGAAAATGGCAGACAGACAAAACGGACAGAAAAGGATAGAGTACACTTAGTGTGTTTTCTCTCCCAGCCACAAATGGCTGTTAGCATAGTGTGTACACGTTATGTACACACGGCGGTAAATATAAGACACTAATATTTCATATTTTAAATAAAAAAAAATGTTCAAACAAAACACGTAACTAATAAATGTTAAAACAATTCACATTTACAATGAGTTGTACGTTGAATGATGTAGACAGTTGGTAGAATACACATATGGGTGCTTTTTGTGGGGTTTGACGGATTAAAAAGGACATTTGATAGAAACAATCGTTTGTGAAAGTTGTGTTTGCCTCTTTGGAACGTCAGTGTTAAGGGAGATGGGTGACTTGTTATATATATATTATTTCTGATATTTATCCTAATCCCATGTTTCCCTGACAAGTATAGCCGAGCTCAGCACCTCCACAACAAACTTATCGATATTCGAATACAAGTATTCATAAACAAGTCTTAGTGATTCCCTGATCAATCCTGGTAGCTTTATAAACGCTTTACCGTCATCATGTCATACACATGTACGTTATATCGATGACGATTCTCTACGAATTCAACAATCCATGTGTAGTGGAAATTAAAATAGCACGGCATTTGATTCAATTCTCATTACCAGTGTATATGTTAAAATAATCAAATATTCGACCCAAATGTTTATATAGGTTAATTAATACACTTAAACACATGACTGGTGTCCTCACTGCCACTTATAAATCCGTTCTCCGATAGCCATTGGACCGCCGATGTTGTTTATTTTCCTGAAATTAATTACCATCAACCATTTTGTGTTGTTTTTTTCAATCCGTTTACGCAGCGATCTCACCACGTCCATCGGATGAAACATGCGGAAAGTATTTTTTAAACCTGACATAAGTAGAGTAAATACCAATGTTTGCTATATTATGTATCCATATTATTATTGTTGTGTTCTTATTCGTAGTTGATATTTAATATTTCAATAAGATAATTATTATGTTTAATGCAACATTTGAAAAAGTCGAACTGCCTATCTGTGCGTCTGTCCGTGCGAAATGTATCAGCCATAACGTTGCAATATTGAAGCCATCTACTACTATGGGTAGTGATTATTATAAAAACATACCTTCCTTTCATGCTTTGTAGATTGTTACGGATACAACTCACAAGAAGGCATTGTTTAGCTCTTCCAGTAATGTATAACAGTACGATTTTCGTAAGATCCAGAACAAAGCTCCAGTTATATCCAAAATCAGGCTATCTTATGTTGCGTTTACATTATGTTCCCGGCAGCCACGGCAGTCCCGTTTGTCCGAAACGTATCGCACCGTATGACTGTTGCATTTGTTGACCTTTAATCCAAGGTTTGCTAGGTTGTGCTAAGTTTGCTCACGGTTTATCAAGGTATCCGTGACGTGCCGTCGAAGCGAAAACGCGGCCCTTCGACGGTGCGTTAAGTTTTCATCCACGGTCTGACACGGATGTATAAATGTTGCTTCAAGGTACGATGCGTTCTGTTAAGTTCCCGCACGTTGTTTGCGTTTGTCATGCAGGTCTTATACGTTGTACACGTTTGTCATTCATTTGTCACGTTCTGTCAAGGTACCGTGCGGATCAAACGTGGACATCCGAGAGGTTTCGGGCACGATTGTGCTTCCAGTATAAAAGAACACTCTCAAGCAACGGTATTTATTATAACAAAATAATTCCAGTGACATGGATGTGAACGACGAGGATGATTTTGTGTTTGCCTGCCTATTTGCAGCATTAATAAAATCTTTGCGTTGTAAAGAGCTGAAAGAAGCACAAAAGTCCGAGAAAAGACGAAGAAGGAGGCTAAGGTCCCTGTGGGTTCGTCCAAGGCTATCGGAAGCTAGAAGGCAGCAGCAAGGGCACTTTGATGCATTTCTTACCAGAGAAATCCGCAATGAAGATATCGACACCTTTCAGAATTATCTGAGGATGCCCCCAGAACAATTCGACGAGATCCTTGAAAGGATATCTGGCACTGACTCTGAGGCATTTGGCTACAGGGGACAATTACACGTCACTCTCCTTTGCGTTTCGGTGCAGTAGGGCAGCAATTTGTCATATGGTTCCTAAAGTATGCAGCGCTATTGTCCAGGCCTACAAAGACGAAGTGTTCACCGTTCCTGTGACACCCGATGAGTGGAGATCTATCTCCCAGGAATTTGAAGACAAGTGGAATTTGCCACATGCATTTGGGGCTCTAGACGGGAAGCATGTTGCTATCAGCAAGCCACCAAACACAGGTTCCCTGTACCACAATTATAAGGGATTTTACAGTATCCTTGCATTAGTAGATGCCCAGTATCGTTTTATATGGATTGAAGTCGGTGGAGTTGAACATATGTCTGATGCCCAAATCTATAATGACTCCGAACTGTGTGAACTTCTTGAACAGTCTTTGAGTAGATAATTGGATTTTGTTGGAAGAAGTCAATTATGAGCTCTTTTTCTTCTTCGGTAAAATTTGTTATTACCCTAGGGGTTGTTCTCTTCCTAGCACATGCACCTCCTTCTGCTTCATCTTCCTTATTTGTAAGGGCGGATCAACAGGAGCAGTGGGTTCTTCTTGATCGTGCGGTGGTAGGCATGGACTTTCAGGTTGCTCTTCAACTTGGGCGTCCTTTGCAGCGCGGGGAGCCTTTGTTCGGCGCTTTCTTGGTGGCATTATACATGTACTGATCGAGTGTTCAGACTGAAATGAAAGTTTCCTGAATAGCACGGCTTTTATATACTCATCTTCAGACCGCGCGAATCGTGTCAGACCGTACAACAACTCAACTGGCCGTAACGCATCTGCCTGGAAAACGCAACACGCAACACACCGTCACGGGTCGGAATGAACACGTAGCAAAACAGCTGTAACAAACCACGATAGAAACTTAACATGTCGGGGAATGAACAGGATTCACGCCAGAGTACGGACCCTTTTCGGGTTCTGTTATGGCCTTCTACGTACTGTCAAGTTTTGTTGCGTTTAAAAAGTTCTATCACGTTTATCATTTCCGCCGTGGCTGCCGTGGCAAATGTTTTGACAGTTTAAAAATTTGGCACGGCAACCACGGCAACCCCGTTGTGTCACGTTTTGCTATCCCGTTCCCCTACGTTGCCTCACGTTCATCCCGTTTCCTCCACAGTGGCCCGAAACGTGATTGCCGTGGTCGCCGGGAACATAGTGTAAACATAGCTTTATTCCTAAATCCATGTTTTCTTTCATGCTCGAGTGCAAATTCCGTTTCGTTTCATGTTCACGGTAAAATTGTTAAGTCGAGAAATGTCTGACTTTAAGATTGTTAAATATCAGTTTAAAAGTCAAGTTACTTTAATTTCATGGTACTTACTAAATAGATCAGGTTCTAGGCAATATATTCCATAATTTTGCTGTTAAAATTTGTCATAAATGGTTTTAAACAGCTCATTTTTATCTTTAAATACTTTGTTGTTAAAATCGGAAAATGTTTAATCCGCCATATTGCGTCCTGTGTTGCCTAGGAACTGTAGAATACTTGTATCACATTCTACGTCATCAACCAATAATTTTGGTCGTGAGCGTCTGGTCGACCGTCATTAGGGTCGACATTTACATTTCGGTAGGTCGGTAGCGTTTCGTCGACCATGTTTTTTGTCGATCGACCATGTTTTGGGTCGACCTAGAGTTATTCGTATATAAAGGGCTGATTCTTCAGTCAGTTTGAGTTTGCAACGCGACATCTTAAAGGCTCCTTTACTTTGTTGAAGTAAATATTAAAACAAGAGCACCGTCGAGCGGATGCCAACGCTCGGCTGTGGGTGCTGTTTTGAATAATAAAAAAAATGATCTTTGACGTTGAATGTTGACATTGATCTTGACCTTTCACCACTCAAAATGTGCAGCTCAATGAGATACACATGCATACCAAATATCAAGTTGCTATCTTCAATATTGCAAAAGTTATGGCCAATGTTTAAGTTTTTGGTAGACGCGGACGGCGGACGGGTGACGACGAGGTGGCTATGACAATACCTCAAGTTTTCTTCGAAAACAGCCGAGCTAATAACATTCATCATGAGATTATTGTGAATATTTTAAACTACTACTTGTAATGTAAAAGCTAATATAAAGAATAAGACAATTATTACGCATTATAGGTTCACATTGAAGTCTTTGTTGGGCTCGCAGTGTTTTAATTCTAAGTTGATCTACGCAATGTAAACAATGAAGAATATTTTAAATGTATAGCATAGATATTGCACACTTATATTCGTATGGTTCAAGTTGTGAACGAGAGCTCTTTTACATACTGTTGATTGATTGATTGACCGAGCGGTTAAAGCGCTAAACTTGTACTCCAATGGTCAGTGGTTCGAGCCCAGATGTGGAATTTTTGTTATTTTTTCTGTTTTATACTGGAGCTCTATAGTTCAGATGCTAACATTTATCAATTTAAAGCATTACATGACAAACTTCAAAACATGACAAAATATGTGAACAAGTCCCTTTAAGATAACAATGATAGCTTAATTGTGACACATATTAAATGTCCTTTTTGTTTTAAGAATAAGATGTATACTATTTTATTTGTAGATTGTTTGTCATTCGTGCCTTTAATTCATCAATTCATCCTATTCAATATAACATCAGCTTTATTTGGGCCAGATATGAACTGCTTCTTAAAAGGAAATAATTCAGTGTGAACTAATAAGTGGATTATAATATGTTTCTAATAATCTAATAATATTTACGTGTCTATGCAAATGAAGCTGTAAGAAATAGGGTTAAACAGCGATGTATATTTAAACTACGAAGATATGATTTCCAGACTATGTTGGTGAATTGATGATCAGATCATAAGACTTTAAGAAGAGTTCAAGAGAGATGCAAACGCATTTTCTGCCTCGGCTGATGTTTTGTTTTCCATACGACATAAGTCGTCATCTGCCAAGAAGATTATGAAGTCTGAGACTATTCAGACGCATCATAACTATTGAATTAGGTTGTTCATAGCGAAACCCAGTGTACAGTGTAAGCCGGACCGAAACCTCAAATGACCGACACAAAGCATCATGTCAGCGATCTTCGGTCCTTCTTGCTTAGACGCTCCCAGATCCAACGAGTTTCGCAATGTTTATGCAGACTTTGTAGTAATATGTATAAGGATGTCATAATTATGAATATTGTTTAGTATTGCGTCGCCTTTATTCTAAAGTCGCGAAGTCAAAAATTGCAAAAATGGCATATTTGGTATCATTTTGTCGGGCTTGACGAGCTCTACACGATGCAACAAACGGCATATGTGTATTTGTCTCTACTGAGGCACTATTCAACCCTCAACATTGGCGAAACGTGACAATTTTCTATTCATTTTAATTCTAAAATCGCGAATGTCTTTGTGTAGGATTATATAAAAAAAATAAACAATGTGATTTCCATAATCACATTCCTCAAAACTTTTCTTTAAAATTTACGTTAAAAGTCGCGAATGTAATTATTAATTAATATAACTTTTTGTTATTTTAAATGCATTTGTCTTTAAATTTTGCAAATTGATAGATTGCATACATCTCAACCACCTGTCAAAATTTCATAAAGATATCTTGTTTTATAATATATGGTTTGTTATTTCAAAACTTTAGAAGCGATTTTCTCAAAATCACTTTTTTGGACTTTCGTGCATTTAGAATAAGTGCGACGATTGTAAAACATTAATACTTTTTAGACACTCACAAATCATATTGTAGCTTTTTAGTTTATTACGTTTCCGTTCAAAAACTAAGTGCACTTGCATATAAATGTATTATGTACATATTTTTAATATAAGTTATACACGCATTCCGACGTCGAGCTGGAACCAAAATCCCCCATATTATTAAATTTACACGTGATTTTAAAAATATTTAAATTTTCAGTAGGATTAGTATCAATCAATATAAGTGAAAATGAAAAAAAAAAAAACAATAAGTTTGGGCATTTTCTGAAATAAATTAACGTTTTCCAACAAGAATTTCGATGAGGCTACATAATGAAGGTGCAAATAGCATACGGGTACCGACATCACCCAAGTTACCACGTTTAACCCATTTATGCCTCGCGTCTAGAAAAAAGGCCTTGGCAAACAGCGTAGACCCAGATGAGACGCCTCATGATACGGCATCTCATCAGGGTCTGCGCTGTTTGCTTAAAGGAATTTCTGTAACAAATTTTCTAAATATAGAAATAAATATACCAGACATCCCTAATTTTGGAAATAAATTGATCCAATTTAAAAGGATGGGAGAGTCCACTAGGCATAAATGGTTAATGGCGGTATCGGTCATCATAAATATCACTTCTCCGATGTCATTTATCAATGCGTATTATGAAAATATTAACATAACATTGTGTTCACTTGGTTTTGACACAAAATAGCTATTTATATCGGAAATTCGGTAAGTTACGCAGAGCAGGTACCAAACTCCGCCATGTTTTTACATACACACGTGGTATTATTCCTATTAACCATTGCTTATATTTATCAATCTTCATAATTGAACTTGCTACACACACAATACGTTGGTTCATTTTCTGCAATGAGTTAAAGTTCTATTACGAAGATTTCAGGTAATTCTACACATTGATGCTGTCACTCGCATTTAAGGTTTCAGTTTTAACTACCTGACTATAACTGTATTACATTCGGGATCATTTTAAAGACGTGTGAGATTGTTCTTAAGTCCATATCAAGCGTAAATCTCTACTGATGAAATCACTTTATATTTTATAGTACATAAAAAATAAATGAAAATAATAACGATATTAATTTATTTGTTATATTTAGTTATTTATTTTACTGTACTTATTATAGGTCCATTTTTAATGTTATATATAAATCAACGTTGTAATAATAAATTCCACTTAATAATTTACATGCCGATTAATCCTATGAAATGTTATAAAAATAACAATTTTATATTTAACCATTTTTGTAACAAAATCCCAGTAAAACGAATATCAATTATAAATTTATGTACTTAATACAATACTATAAGTAACACGTACATATTTAAAGTGTAAAGCATATACAATAATGGCAAAAGTATAACCTGACACAATAGCAGAGCACGCTCTTGCGTATTAGCCGAGGGTTTCTTTTAAATACTCTTTCGATGTGTTTGAGTGGGGATTGCTGCTTGGATATGTTAGGATTATAACCCGACGTTTCCTGATTTGCTTGGCACGCTCTAAGAGGTTTTTTCTAGCTGATATATTATGAAATAATCCAGTCGAGACCAACTCATTTGGTTTATAGAATGTTGTAGAACTTTGACCAACATTCGGTTGTTGTTAATATAGTATTGTCGGTTGCACAAGACTGATAACTTGTCTAACGTAGATTAATGACCAGGCTTGAAAGGCTTGTCTATTTTGTAGATTAGTGACCTTGCTTCTTGTTAAGCTCACTGCTTACTTAGCAATTTTCCTCGTGTGTGATAATAAGGAAATATCTATTTGTTGTACATTATTCTTCATTATTGATATAGGTAAATTAATTATATAGCTCGGTAACTAGACATTGCATAATGTATATTCGATTTACTTGCGAATGTCTAAAATACAGTTAAACCCTCTCTACGGTCCGGAGTTTTAGGCATACATATTACTCTGACTTTGTCGTGTTTCTTTGTTTCTTTTTGACTCGAGTTGCGAGTCCGTGTTAATTGTGCGTTTAAGTGTGAGCGTATTCGATGAACAGGCACTTATGTCATCTTTAAACAGAACGCAGTTTAAATGGAACCGGATGTTGAACATTAACGATAAAACTGGTTTGCGCCTCTCGTACCATTTGATATTCCTCAATGGCAGACGCGAAAGGTGAGTCGATTACGGTTTTAAAGTTTGGTTAGATCTGGCAAATAGTTATTCAATTCAGCCACGTGTTCTAGGATTTGCGGAGATCTGTGAGGTTAACAGCTCAGGTTATTTCTATGTTTTTCACAGTGTATGTTGAGTATATTCTGTATTGGAAAACAAATGTTTAATTCTGACGCGCGATTCATGTGTTCGCGAAAAAAAATCGTTGACGCAGGGAAAATAAAAAAATTGCTAGTATGATTTCAAGTGACTGTGCTCAACCTCGTGGTTTCTTAGATGTATCTCTTTTTAATGCCATAACGTGACGTGTCTTTGTTTCCGGGCTAACGAGTATGTAGTAAGTAAATAGTGTCTTCACATTTAAAGATCTGATTCATAGAGGATATTTGTTCATGTTGACCAGTGTAAGATCGTTTGTTATTTCACGAGTGATCATAGAAAAAATATTTTCACGAGTGGCGCAGCCAAGAGTGAAAATGTTATTTTTCCATGATCACGAGTGAAATAACAAACGATCTTACACTGACATGAACACATTTTCTGTTTCTATTATGAAAATAATTAACAGCTGTTTCCCTTTCGCGGAAAAGTTACCCTTTCTCCCGTGGCGTACCTCAATACATTTCAATACACACAATGACGTCTTTAGTGTTTGCATCATCCTCCGCCGAAAGACAAAGTCCAATATTTGATGGTTTACGAGTAAACAAAGCTGAAAGGTTTTAACATTGTATTGCTCTTGCTAAAATAAGCAAACAAAGTTAAGCATAAAATACTGCTAGTGTTACAACATTTACTAAACAGTACATGTCCGTGATGTCGTAGGAATACGCAAATGTTGACATATTTTCATTCATAAGAAGTAAATCTTGATATGATAATCTAAAACTAGAAAAAGTAGTTTCCGAAAATGTGTTATTTTCACCGGTGAAAATAACAATTTGTCTATTTTCACTGCTTTCATTTCGCTGCAGAAATGTCATATTTTATCATCAGGTATAAAAGAAACATTTGTATTCTTTATTATAATTTTTTTAATTTGTTTTTATGATTTGCTTCCGATTTTGTTTTGCGTGAAACCTATTTGATATCATAACTAAATTCGCATATCTGATTTGCTAACCTAAATGCCCAAACATCCACCGTTTGGTAAAATACATGATGATAGTGACAGCACTGATTTTAATTAAAGAAAAGTATTGATATCAACAAAATACTAGAATACTCGATCAGATCCTCAGTTGAACAAGTAATTTGCTATAAAAATGTCTCAACGAATACTTTGAACCGAAGTGCCTATGAATCAAGTACCATTGTGGTTTGAGTGTGCATGAAGAGAATACATGTATGTGCATTATGTGTGTAGGATTCTTTTCACGCCTCACGTTATGGGACTCGAGTCTTGTTTGTGATTAATTCTGGAGTAAGTGTGCGTTTCGGCTAGACATCAAACCAGTTAAGACACAAATGAATTGCACCGACCGTTCCAAGGCGGTGATCCCAAGTTCGATCATTTTTTTCTTAAAATTGTGTTTCTGTTATAAAAGAAGTGGACGAGGACAATAATTTATACAATGATAGGGTTTTATAAGTTGTATTGTATACTTAGTTCAATATATATGTAATATAATTGATAATGATAAACCTGCCAACCATATCTGAACATATATAGTCCGTTTATCTCAGCTGTTAAAGTACGAATAATGGCGTTTATTAAATTTATAACCTCTTCCAGCTGTTCGTGATTAATGCATGACGTTTCGGTTATCATGTACAAATACAAACTTGCGATTAATGATGTTTATAAATAGATTGTTTAGTATAGCAGTCTTTTACCTTCGAAGGCGAATAGCACATCGGGATATTAGTCGTCTAGATTTCGAAGTTTAAAGTATCCTCATTTGAACTGTTTTTTAGACCGACAAGTAGACTTACAAAATAAGAATTTGTTTTCTCTTTTCAAGAAAATAATGTATCTATAAAATATGATTTCTCGATTGTTTTTTACCTATTATTTTCTTATGGTTTCTTAAAACAACAGTCAATGAAGTAACACAAAGCGGGCAGGCAAGTTTTCGTCTTTGTATACAGTATCCATATTTGTCCTTGTTTGTTTGTAACAAGAAAACACAAATGTTCTTGGTGAACTATCGTACATAGATCTATTTTAACCCATTTATGCCTAGTGGACTCTCCAATCCTTCTAAATTGGATCAATTTATTTCTAGAATTAGGGATGTCTAGTATATTTATTTCTATATTTAGAATATTTCTTACCGAAATTCCTTTAAGCAAACAGCACAGACCCAGATGAGACGCCGCATCATACGCTGTTTGCCAAGGCCTTTTTTTTCTAGACGCTAGGCATAGATGGGTTAACAATGACACAGATAATATGTTAAAACCCGTCGCTTTACAAATCGATGATTTGTATCATTCACTGTATTCTTTATTGTTTGTAATTTAAACATATATTTTATTCCCGTCAATTGATCTGTTCTGAGAGGAATGAAGTTTTTAACTGCACATAATAAATAAAGGAGAGCAATTACACACTATCGAGATGCATGAGACAAGTGATTGACCATAAAATTTCACCTGTTATGAGAGATTTGTTCAAAATGGGGAACATGGACGACATTTAGTTATTACATTTTCAGATGCCTCCAAGTATGTTGAACATTAACATATTATCTATCAAAATATATTTAAGACAGCAAATTAAAAAAGTATTTTATCTTGAAACACAAAAATGACTTTTCCTCAATATAATAATAATTTAATTATATTTTTGAAGAATTCAAACCCGATGCTCTAGTTAAAAACATTCATAGACACACATACTTTACTCTATTGTATTCAATGTTCATTCAATATTTCAATTACCTATATCTATCAAAAAAACAATCAAACTTAATTAACTTTAGCAATAATCGATCTTGAAGTGTTAGTTATATGACAAGACATGATGTCTTTAAAATTGAGGCACACACATACAACTGATGTCTTGAGGAAGTTAACTCTTAAATATATCATTCACATAGCACATTGTCATAGAAAACTTCTAAAGATCTCTCTTACCGCAAATAGCTGTAACAATTGATGTTATTTGGCACATACTGTACGCATTGTTACATCTGCAAGTGGGATGTACGGGCATTGTTAGTTTCGCAAAGTAATACAATTATTCAGCTTTTAGCAATTTCATAGAGCAGCGAGGCTAAGCGTTTCCACTTGGTGTCGTATACAGTTAGTTATTTAAACTTTTTCTCAAGTAGGTTACAGCTTCCTTAACATCTTCTTCACGGTGACGCTGTCTGACTCGAAAGCCTCTTGCTGGCTTGTATGTTGCTATTCTCTAAAAAAGGGGGAATCAATTGCAATCCATTTTAAGAAAATCATTTAATTCAAATTCTTGTTACACGCCACATTTTAATACAAGGTTTCGCCATCATTGCATTTCATTTTTCACAGTTTACCACCTCGGCTATTAAAAATAATTTAAATTGCATTCACACATTGTCGAAAAATGCCAGAAGATCTTTTGTCAAGTTGACAAAATCGATGTTTGAACACAGTCATTAAAAAAAATCGCAGCAGCGCGAATATGCTGACATAACAATGATTTATTCAGTTTTGTTTTTTAATTATCATTGATATGTAATTATAAAGCCCCACCCCAGCATACGAGGCGGTTCCCCCGCAGATTCAGGAAGGATACGGCTATGACCAGGGATATCCCCGAGCAGGCAGTGTAATCCAATCTTCAACTTCGTGTGTGGTAAGTTTAAAACCCAATATATGAGTTTACATAAAGATTCTTACTATAATAAATCAGCTATGTAACACAATCATTTTACAGAAGCATGTTTCCAACATATAATACCAACATTCGGTTTACAGGTGCTTAACCAGCCGACGCAGAGCATGGTCTGCGTGGTGCAACCAAGGCCGCCGGATTATACTTGTTTGGCAATCTTTTCTTGCCTCTGTTGTGTCTGGCCATTAAGTCTGGTGGCCATCATCCTTGCAATACAGATAGACTAGTGCATACATCATTTTGACCAAGGTTATTGATCATTAGACTAGTACAACAAAATATAATTGGATATAACTGGATATAAATTGTATATTCATAAAATGTCTGGTAGCTCAGCAACCTCTATACAATAAAATACAATGTGTATTATTTCGTACAATTATATGCAATCACATAATTAGATTTGGTCAGCTGTCGGTTGAAGTATATTTTTTACTAATATTCAGATTACACAAACTCGAATATTTAACCCATTTATGCCTAGCGTCTAGAAAAAAGGCCTTGGCAAACAGCGTAGACCCAGATGAGACGCCGCATGATGCGGCGTCTCATCAGGGTCTGCGCTGTTTGCTTAAAAGAATTTCTGTAAGAAATATTCTAAATAAAGAAATAAATATACTAAACATCCCTTATTTTGGAAATAAATTGATCCAATTCAGAAGGATGGGAGAGTCCACTAGGCACAAATGGGTTAATGTTCCTTTACTGCAGGCGAGATCCCTGGCTGACGCTGGGCACTACGATGTTGCAAAGATGATGTCGAGTACCGCACTGGGATTCATCATTAGTAGCATCATCTTAGGCATAGTGTGCATCGTTGTTTTCAACTTGATCTTCACAGGAAGCCATCGAAGCTGTTAAAGATGTCTTACGATTTCGCGTGGTGCATTATGCTGACTGCAACCTCTTGGTGTATTTGCTTTTAATTAAATTAGTGATGTGATTATCTTCAATTTTCCATAATTATCTAATCGGGCTAATTGCTGAGTACAAACGGCTACCTGGCTGGCTTTATATGCGATCATATGAGTCGTGTTCTGAGAAAACTGGGCATAATGCATGTGCGTAAAGTGTCATCCCAGATCAGCCTGTGCAGTCCGCTTTCGCTAAGAAGAGACATCATTTAAACAAAAAATTCCATAAAAGCGGAAATTGTCGTCCCTGATTAGCCTGTGCTGACTGCACAGGCTAATCTGGGATGACAATTTACGCACAAGCATTATGCCCAGTTTTTTTCAAAACACGACACTGTTTTTACGAGATACGTATAACGGATAAGTATCAATGTGCATAACATCATCATGGAAGTGGTTTATCTGATGACACATCAATGCCTATTTTATTAGGTAATGGTTCGGCTAAAATGTAAAGCTGGCTTTTTTATTTCATGCATCTAAATAAAACGAAAGTACCAAGCCCAATCATCGCGTCTGTGTGATTAACTCAACCAAACAATATTCCCTGTATTTTAGACGACGTGAACCATTTAGTAATTAATGAATCAACATTACCATAAAAAAATCGAAAATACTGCCATACATAACCTTTTGACGCAGTTTGATGTCAAGTTGACAGTGGTATTGTATATCACACTTTGTTTGATCCTTGGTGATGTTTATTACATAAATATCTGACGATGATGATGCGTTTGATGATTATTATATGACGACATTGACGATACTTAAGATGTAGGATACATACTTTTATGTTATATCGCTTTGTATCATAAAGCATATATATATATATATGTACTATACTTACTTATATAATACTATACAATATATCTGTCATTTCATTTGATGTACTTAACACTTATTACATAATAATAAATTGTAGATATTTAAGTATAAATTAAAATAACTCAAAGGTTAAAGAATGATCAAGGAGTGGTAAAATCTACAATGGTAACTTAGAGCTTTTCTCTCTTGTAGCCAGTCAGCAATTATTTCTACGGACTATTAACTTTGTTTTGTAATGCATCCTCGTCCTTTTTCGTGATAATTCATGGGTAATTATTTCGCGTGCTGAATAGATAAGCAACTGACGAAGTCTCGCAAAGTCGAAAGCCTACCGAAACCGACAATTTGTGCTATGAACAAACGGTTTAAGTCGTTGAAATTTGACACCCTTAGACCACCCTCCTTATAATTTCATGTGAATTCCTGTGAATTCAACCTTGGTTGACATTTTGAAAATCACGTAAGTCACAGTTGCGTAACCATAGGAACGCCCTTTAATGTTAACCTGGCTTTGGGGAAAGTTTGGCATTGAATACCTTTGTGTATTGATTTTCGGTGTAAAAGATCAAAACATAAAACAAGGTTTCAGAAGTACTTTTGGATATTTCTGTGTTCGTTTTTATTATTGAATCCCGCGGAAGTTTTGGAAGAAAACTAGAGGTAAGCTTAACGCAGTTACGTTAATATGTAATTTTGCTCTTAACGTGTTTGTTTTTTGTTGGGTTTTAGTACTTTCTACTGATGTGAAACAATAAGGCATTTAAATTATATTGACAGATTGAAATTAGGCTGTTGTCTATGGTAACTTGCTTCCTTTTAGGATCTACTAATTAATTTGGTAAAAGTGAATACTAATCCATGTACATTGTGTTTGTTCTTAAGGTATATTTATATGTAGGTAGTAAATATTCATTTGCAATATCTAATATACAGAATTTGCATTTCTAATATTAGACCTAAGAGAATACCTCGTGAGATTTTCTTGAACACAATTTTCAAATAAACGATTTGAATGAAGTTGAGTTTAATGCTATTTTGTAAGACATTTAAGAGGTTGCATCAAGGATTTAGTTGAGACGAATACAATTTTGGTTTACTATTGTGCTTAAATAAATTTGTGTAAAAACGCATGGTTCTTGCACAACTCACGGGAATTATACAACTCTGTTGTACTGCATTTTCATTGCAGACCAAACGATGGTAGTGTTCGACAAATTGCAGTTCGTACTATTGTATTGTCAAACTGCGTAACCTTAGGACCGCACTTTTGTGTCATCCCGACTATGGCATTGAAAACCTTGGTGCGTGGATTTTCGGTGTAAAAGATCATACAATAAAGCCGGATTTCAGTGGTACATCATTGTGATCCTCTCCGCAATCTCTTCTATCAGATGTTTTCTTCCTTAGCACCAACATAAAAACATGCGACAATATCATCAAACATCATCAATCAGCTTCATAATCCTTGCCATCATTACCATTATCATCATCAGCGTAGTCGTTGTCATCATCGTCATGATCACCATAATCACAGCGATCATCATCAGCAGCAGAAGCATAATTAGCTCTTACATTTTATTTTAACTCCTCTTTTGTATTTCCACCGTAAGTCTTTCTACATTGCAGAGGTTTTATAAAATTATAATTTGCAAGGAACAAGTAAATGAACACCTTTAACGCAATTAGATATTCATGTTTAATAGTTATACCCAAATTCATTTGCAATAAAACTTAATTAAGACCTGGCATTTGAAAACAGACGCACACCATTTAGTGGTTATCGTTAACTCTAAGAAGACTATGATATGTTTAATGATTTATTAATATAATTGTCAAATTAAAATGAAGACCATATTTTTTAAGTTCGTTGTGTACATAAATGTATCCGACGAGTTGAAGAAAGGTTTACACGGCGAGGAATAAACACATGTTATACACTTTGGTAGTTACAGAACAGAACAGAATTGTATTACACATAAACTTGACAGTTTCTTGTGTTAAACACAATCATTATACAAAATATATGAATATAGTAAGTGGATTTTGCAGAAATATTATAATAAAGTAATGGATGAACTTAACAAATATGTGAACACATTTTGTTAAATATAACATGTTAACAGGGTATCTAGCTAAATATGGAACCGTTTTAGAATGTCGTTATAATCAATAAAGTTATATAAAGAAGTGAAACTCCAGAAGCTCCNCTATGACGTTCTCACGATACACTTAGTCGTTCCCACTACTTACTATGACGTTCTCACGATACACTTAGTCGTTCCCACTACTTACTATGACGTTCTCACGATACACTTAGTCGTTCCCACTACTTACTATGACGTTCTCACGATACACTTAGTCGTTCCCAATACTAACTTTGACGTTCTCACGATACACTTAGTCGTTCCCACTACTTACTATGACGTTCTCACGATACACTTAGTCGTTCCCACTACTTTCTATGACGTTCTCACGAGTCAATAAAAAGTTCCAATTAACCTCATTTATAAATGATATGGTTTTTAAGTTGAATTTAATTATTACAATCGGTTATTTCTGTTATATTCACATGGTTATAAAGAGTGCTCACTTGGCATATAATATATAATACGCATTACGCATATAAGTAGCTGTGGTGTACATTCATGTGTGGAAGCCATATTGCATACCAGTATGTGTTATAATTCAATAAGTGCTGACATTTTATGTTTGTATTTTGTGCTTTCCATGATAAATAATTTCATTTCATTTATTAACATTGTGTTGCAACAGTTTAAATAAATTATGATAAATAACGGTGGTATGTTAATCTGAAACCCACTTTAAACCGTTTTAGTATCTACATATTGTTCTATATTGATATATAATAATGTTCTTCAATTATTACTAACATGTACATGTACATGAATTATGAGATTAATGATCGATGCAGACATTATTTAAGCTATACTATCTAATATATCCAATTAAGTTTTAAAATAATTAGTTTGGGGTATTTTTCTTTGCAGAATTTCTAAAGGTAATGATGAACATTTGAGAAACGGAAGGGAGCGAACCTGTGTTTCCGCGAAGTCGACTTCTTCTCAAACAGAGTAGTTTCCCCCGTGTACTTGTTTTTATCAATTATAATTGGTAAAAATCATGCAAAGCTAAATCGTTGACTTTCATTTTCATTACTTTATTGGACTTTCATAAACGTTGTGCTGTTCAACTTACGTGTATGAATTTAAGGGGCCGTCCAACAGATAAAGCGTCGTATCAACGCAAAACGATATTTTGGGAAACTACGAGGATTGCTTATATAGCGAAAAAAAAATACATCGGCTACAAACATGAGCGTGGATGGTCGAGTGGTCTAGGCGGGTAGCTTTTTACTCCAGGACTCCAAGAATCCAGTGGTCAGTGGTTCGAGCCCTGTTGAGGGTTACTTTTTTCCTTTTTTTAAATTGTATTCTTGTTTTTTTTACTGGAGATTTTTAGTTCAAATGTTTAAATGTATCAATATAAAGCATTTAAAGCATGTAATGACATGCTTCAATACATGCCAAAATCTGTTGGACGGACCCTTTAAGTCGGATTCTTTGCAATTATGATAAATAACGAACATTTTGGAGAAACCGTTTTTGGATAGCCACTTGCGCGCGCCCCTAGATATAGCTCTCACACGGGTCGAGTGTACGTGCGTCTGCGTGTCTGACCCTGTCTGGACTGTTAACTTGTCATTCATCGTACAATTTGAAAATAATATACACCAATGTTCACCATAATAAACCATCACTGTAACACCCGTCGCGCTATCTCAAAGGTCAAGATTACACCGTAAAACAGCGTGTCTGTTCCGTAACTCAGTAAATCGTCATGCAGTTTTAAAAATAACACCACAAATTACCACCTTCCCTACAATCGAACACGGCGTGTGGCGTACAACCCCCGTCTCATAGCCTAAAATTGTATGGTAAGACTTAAAGATTAAAGATCAAATTTGGTCACGGGTGTAACATCCATCTCCCTGCCTCAAAAGGTAAAGATCAAACATACAGCGGCGCAATGGTAAACTTTGGTCATAAAACAGATTTTCAACAAACTATAACTTCATCATTCATCGATAATTTAAAAATAATTTAAAACAAATATCCATCATGTGGAGACTGCTTGTGACGTGTAACAACCGTCTTCCTTCCACATAGGTCAAGGTCACACTTACAGGTCAAATGTTTAATTTGGGCGTAAAACAGTTTGTCCGGACTGCCACTACATCGTTCATCATGCAATAATTTACAACACATATTCACCATAAGAAGAAGGTATACCACATCCCTAAGACAAAGGTAATTCCAAACTAAAGGCCATGGTGCAGTTCGTTACATAATTACAAGGATTGTTGACAATGGGCTTGACAAGCAGCCGGCAGGCATCTAGTTTATAATTTCAATAGTACACAATGGTCAAATGCTTGACTTTAGATACTTATTGTTTTTGCATTTGCATTCCCAATACTAGAACTTTCAATAAAAAAGTTCAAACTATTTAAGATGATTCTCAAATGTGCATGAGTCAAGGTGATGTTACCGTTGTCTCCCCTTAATATGTGATATTGTGTAGAGTGAACATGAACATAGGACTTTACATATAATATTTTTTAGTAACCTAAATATAAGTATTAAGTGTATATATTGAACACAGATATTGGTAGAAACCGTGAAATTTCCTCTTGGAAAGTCGGAGTAACAATACAGATTTGGTGTTTTAACCATGTAGTTTCTTTAAAGGCAATGGCCGATAGCATGTAAGCCCTCTGGAGTTTACACCGCATTTCGCACCAAGCGTACGGTACAGTATACATTCTACTCGCACCAACAGCTTCCGATCATAAACATATTTAAATGTATATTATTTACGAACGGAATAAGGTTTAGTGAAATTAAGATCATTTTCCTTGATTAGAGCTAATGCCATTTCAGCATGGAATCAATTATTAACGGTAGACAGGGACGTCAATGCTACCGGTATGTCACCGTTGGGTATTTATGATCATACGAATGCTTGTTTGTTAATGGTAGTTTCACAATTTCTTTTGTAAAATCCGATACTCGAATTTCTTATTTATGTAAGTCAATACATATAACTGTTATATAGTTCGTTTTATGAATAAGCAACTTGCTAATCGAAACGACGCGAATAGAATACTACAATGGAATAAGTACCATAGCATTTTCATGTCCACATCTTGTTCAAAATAAACTAATTAGTGTTCAGAAAGCTTGGATGAAGTAACGAAATATATGCAATAATATCAACGAGCAAATTAGCCAATTACATAAAGCGGATTTGTAATTTGGCATACAAATGGGCTGCGTTCTGGGAAAACCGGACTTAATGCGTCATTGTCTTTGGTAATTGTCGTTTTCGCGCTGATTATCGTATGTCGTGCTTACTTTTATCGTAATTTTAAATCCAATTTTAGGCTTTCATGTAAGATTGCTCATGTTGAACGCTCATACAGATAATTTTGTTCATTATACGTCGTATCTTAAACTTGTTCATTAAGTCAACAATGACAAGTGTTTAATATGTTATTATATGTACTTAACACCAGGTTAATGGACGCTGTCGTTTGATTACTTTTATGACAATAAATGGTTTGACATTAAAATCGGTTCTATTGATGTGTTGGGTAAACGCATGCAGCTCATGTTTAAATTACACGTTAAGTGTCACGAACATAATTATTTGTAACATAAATAATACTGTACAAATAGCCCCCTGACACATTAATATTTCACCAATTATTCATTATCGGTAAATATTTTTTTATGAAATGTTCAATCATTACGGCCACTTTGCATGAAATAGTTAATTGCTGATGTGCCGACTACATGTAATGTCATTTAAACCAATATATTGTTATATATTGACAGCTTTTCTATTTGTATTATACGCAAACGAAGTTTTTTTTAGTAATTTATGAATACATAATAGAACTTCGAGCAATGCCGTGTTTCCCATGCATTCTTGAGCAATTGGAATATTATTTATGCAAGCTCAAACGCGTATCTATAAATGCGTGCCAAATACGGAGTGTGAATTTAAACATTATTTGGGAGAACGAAATATTCATACGATCCGACAGATTTACGGTCACATTGGGATTGGGAGTTCGTAAGTTCGATCCCTATTCCAGAAGACGTCTTCTAGACCTTCTCTCAGGACATAAAGTTCAGGTTCTGCCCTCGAAACGAGCTCGAGAGTGTCTCAACTTTCACAACTTTCGAGTTAAAAAATAATTAAATAAATGTTATCCTGGAAACAAAAGCTGTTACTCTGGACTGAATGTCATCGTTCGCGAAACTATGCGATCGTTTCAGATAGGTGCAATGAAACATTGAAGAAAACATGGTTTTGATTAAATATTGATCATGTTGCCATAGATATGTAGAAAAACGTGGATGATCCTCAATAGGAACATATGGGGCTGATTTCTGCCATATCGGTTCTCGTAGTGGCAGGTTTGAAGAACGACAACATGCCGAAAACGACCAATATCGCACCCACACGACAATTATGACATGTGTCGATCTTTCGTGTCCGCGTTTTGGCGACTTTCAAACCCGCCAAACACGACAGAACGACAAATCAGGGACGCTTAAGCTATGGGTGAAGGAACGAGAAAATAATGTATCATGTTGTCGTTCTCGCGGGTACAAATGTGTTACTGAACGCCTCTGATTTGTCGTTCTGGCGTGTTGGAGGGTGTAAAAGTCGCAAATACGCGGACACGAAAGAACGAGAAATGTCATAATTGTTGTTTTGGCGCGTGTATTTGTCCTTATGGCGTGTTGTCGTGTTGTCGCTCTTCAAATCGCCAACACGCCAGAACTGTATAACAGAAATAAGCCTTCAAAGAAATATATGTTCATACATCGATTATTTCGCAGCTAATTATTTTTATGACGTATGTAGGTATTGTTACCTCGCACATTTGTTGATTCTATTGATGTGTTGGGTAAACGCATGCAGCTCATGTTAAAATAACACGTTAAGTGTCACGAACATAATTATTTGTAACATAAATAATACTGTACAAATAGCCCCCTGACACATTAATATTTCACCACTTATTCATGATCGGTATATATTTTTTATGAAATTTCCAATCAGTACGGCCATTTTGCATATAATAGTTATTGCTGATGTGCCGACTTAGGTCATTAAAACCAAAATATTGTCTCCTCTTCAATGTTACATATTGACGGTTTTTCTAATTTCTATTATACGCATACGACGTGTTTATTGTAAATTATGAATACAAAATAGAACTTCGATCGATTCGGTTTTTCGAATGGATTGTTCAGCAATTGGAATAGTATTTATGCATGCTAAAACGCGTAACAAATAATGCGTGTAAAATACTGAGTGTGAATTTTACCATTATTTGGGAGAAAGAAATATTCATACGATCCGACAGATTTACGGTCACATTGGGATTGGGAGTTCGTAAGTTCGATCCCTTTTCCAGAAGACGTCTTCCAGACCTTCTCTCAAGACATAAAGTACTGATTCTGTCCACAAAACGGACTCGAGACTGTCTCGCCTTTCGAGCTAAAAAAAAGTTTAACCTTTTAACCTGGAAATAGAAGCTGTTACTCTGGACTGAATGTCACCCTCGGCGAAACTATGCGATCCTTTCAGAAAGGTGCAATGAAACATTGAAGAAAACATGGTTTTGACTAAATTCTGATCATGTTGCCATAGATATGTAGAAAAACGGTGATGATCCTCAATAGGAACATATGGGGGCTGATTTCTGCCATATCGGTTCTCGTGTTGGCAGGTTTGAAGAACGACAACATGCCAACACGACTGTATTGTTCGCCCACACGACAATTATGACATTTTTCGTTCTTTCGTGTCGACCTGTTGGCGACTTTCAAACCAGCCAACACGACAGAACGACTAATCCGAGGCGTCAATACGTCACATTGTAACTCGCTAGAACGACAACACGACGCATACATTTATCGTTATTTCACTCATTTTTTGCAGTTTACACCCCTTTTTTGTCGTTTTGCGTGATGGCGGGTTTGAAAGTCGCCAACATGCCGCGAACACGAGAAAACGATAAATATACTCGTCGACACGACAATTATGACATAAGTCGATGTATGAGCTCTCGTATTGGCGTAGTAGTGACTTTTGCTTTTACTTTTTTACTTTTTATGACATGCCAACACGCCGACACGCCAGAACGACACAAATTCCCTCCAGAATACTGACATGTGATGTTCTCCCGTGCTGGCGTGTGGGCGATTGTTATTTTGTATGACCAAAATGCAAATATTACAAACAACAACATACATTTGCGTTTAACAGTATAACATATGTTAAGAAGTCTTTCCTCAAGATATACAGACAAACAACGTTGTTTTCGTTATCTATTCAAACCGTGTGCACAAAACTTGGCACATGCTTAGCGGAAGTCGCCACTACGCCAACACAAGAGAACGCAAGATTTCATTTTTCTCGTTCTGGCGGGTATATTTGTCGTTCTGGCGTGTTGTCACTTTTGCGACCTGCAAACCCACCTCCAACACGAAAAATGTCATAATTGTCGTTTCAGCGGAAATATTTGTCGTTCTATCATGCCCGCGTGTTGGCGACATTCAATACCGCCAACACGACTGCGAGACAAATCAGGGGCGCTAAAGCAATGTGTGAAAGAACGAGACAATTATGTCGTAATGTCGTTCTCGCGGGTACAAGTAAGTGGGCGCCTCTGATGTGTCGTTCTGGCGTGTTGGAGGGTTTGAATATAAAGAAGTGAAACTCCAGAAGCTCCGGCAGTATTGAATTTCTATCATACATACCTTCGTGGTCCTTTATTTATTGCAAGGAACCAATTGCCAAAACAGTACAGTACGGCACAAAACGAAACAACATAAACACGCGAACACGAAAGAATGAGGAATGTCATAATTGTCTTGTTGGTTTATATTTGTCTTTCTGGTGTTCTGTCGTATTGTCGCTCTTCACGCGAGAACGATATGGCAGAAATCAGCCCCCATATTAACATATTTTCATACATCGATTACATCGCCGCTAATTATTTCTCTGACGTATGTAGGTATTGTTACCTCGCACATTTGTCAATACATTCGACACGAACACTGTTTACTTACTGGCACATTGTCGGTAAGATACGATAGTACACGAAGCTGTTCAAATACGCTCTTATTTGTTTCCTTTTGTTTCCTGTTTTAAGAAATACATGGGCATGGTATTCTGAACAGAATTTATTATGTCGAGCAACTCGCCATGATGGTCTGCATCGCTCATCTGATATTCGTGCTGTGCTTTTGTTTCCTGTTTTAAGAAATACATGGGCATTGTGTTCTGAACCGAATTTTTTATGTCGAGGAACGCGCCATGATGGTCTGCATCGCTCATCTGATATTCGTGCTGTGCATTACACGGAATTTATGTGTATTAAATTGTACTGGCTGTCCTGTTAGTGCAGTGGTTGGTACACGCGCATCTGAGCTAGCCGAGCTGGGTAGAATCCCCGCTCCTGGAACATGTAAGCTTGGTATTGGTCACCATACCGGACAGGTGGGTTTCTTCCGGAAACTCCAGTTTACCGCTAACAGCACAATACCACACCTAATTTAAATGCCTTTCAGTAAACAATAAATATAGCTCCACGTTGCTTTATTCAGAATAAGTCCCAGCTTTGGAAGTTCATAAGGTAGGAGAGCTCTCATCGTGCAGCCTCATGCGCGGAAGGACCTCATAAACTTTAAATGCATACACATGTGTGTACAATTAAATGGTGCTAACTGCTAAGTATACTCAAGTATACAATACTCGCACTTGTGGCAAAATGTGGCGTGTTCTGAGAAAACTGGGCAAAATGCTTGTGCGTAAATTTTCATCCTTGATTAGCCTGTGCAGTCCGCACAGGCTAATCAGGGACGACAATTTCCGCTTTTATGAAATTTTTGGTTTAAATGATGTCTCTTCTTAGCGAAAATCCAGTTAAGGCGGAAAGAGTCGTCCCGGATTAGCCTGTGCGGACTGCGCACAAGCATTTTGCCCAGTTTTCTCAGAACACGCAACAAATAATCGCACTGTACTCAAACGTCGAACTTACATGACGTAACAAGTAAACAACAAGCACGATCACGTGTTTTCACAACAATCAACGGAAGTTTGTATATCTTTCATTTCAAAAGAAAGTTCAAGCTTCCCATCATATTGAATATGCAATGGATCCATTTTGTTGTTATTTTCACAATATCCCCTGCCATACCTCTTGTACAATGTGATTTTCTATCTTTATAGCAAATGACAGAAATGACAATTCTGCAAATGTTTGATTAATTGCGATTTTTTTTCTTTTTGAATGAATACTGTACATAATACACATTTAAACAGATTTTCGAAAGAAGCATTGTGAAAGCGGGTTTAGTATATTAATGTTTTCTGAAGTGAATATCTTTTTCATTTAACACTTCTCATTAAATGAAAACATGTTCATAAAGCAAGTGGCTATACATTTTGGACAGATGTTTCACACGTGTATACCCCTTTTGGGCCCATATAACCGCATTTCTCATAGAAAAATGTATTGATGTAAGAACATTGTATATTGCAATTTTACTTTGAAGCCTTGTGCAAACCGGCCCTAACCTCAATGATTGTGTATCTCTTTTATAACAACCTTCATTCGCTGAACACCAATGATAAACATTGCTATTTCATTGATCACACTATCAAACGTAGCAAATATATAATCAGCATAATATTGTATTGCAATCAAATTCATTTCATTGCAAAAAGCAATAGTAATAATTACACCAAAAGAAAAACTTTACGCGAACTTGAGATGTTAAGCTTCCTTAAGACACAAGTGTTTGCTAATGCTAATCAAATATTTAACTTAAAGCACTTCGAACATTGACTCTTTATAATAAAACCATGACAGTTCAAACATCGTTGAATATTCAAACACAATAATCGCTGATCTTCATGTGAGGCGCGTCAAGCGAAAATGTGTCTTATGCAACATCATATGCGACCAGCGTTTCGCCAGACCAGCCTGCGCAATCGCATTCAGACACAGGACAAATTATTCTTGGTGGCTTTAAACGACACAGGCTAGTGCTCCCTACGGACACAACTACATGTAATTGTTCTTTTTTTTTTTACCGATATACAACGATGTATTAACATTATTTCGGAAACACAATACTGCCCCACATCATACATGCAGGTGAAGTAAATAAATGACCGCAAAAACTGGTTAATATGCTTAATGTTCACCAACATAAGATTATAGTTAACCCCCTCATTTAAATTAAATATTCAATTGCAATTATCGGAAAAACACGAGACGGACTTGAAACCGTATCAGCACACCCTTTACTGTAACACAATTCGTACAAGTAGATAATGTTCAGTAAACGATTTATAAATCGAACAAGATTAATTGTTCACGTTATAAAATCAATATTAAATAGAGACCAATGTTTAAGGTAAGGATCTGTACAAAAGTTTCGTTGTTTACCGTTGTTCATATCTTACTGGTTTAAATGCACGCCTCGATACTTAAACAATCTATGCATACAGAATGTATGAGCCGCGGCATGCAAAACTGGGTCGTATGCCGCATGCGGCCAGCGTAGCTTCAGACCAGCTTTTTTGGCGTGTTCTGAGAAAACTGGGCAAAATGCTTGTGCGTAAATTGTCATCCCAGATTAGCCTGTGCAGTCCGCACAGGCTAATCAGGGACGACAATTTCCGCTTTTATGGAATTTTTCGTTTTAATGATGTCTCTTCTTAGCGTAAATCCAGTTTCGGCGGAAAGCGTCGTCCCGGATTAGCCTGTGCGGACTGCACAGGCTAATCTGGGATGACACTTTACGCACAAGCAGTATGCCCAGTTTTCTCAGAACACGACACAGCATGTGCATCAGCGCAGTCGGGTCAGGAGCTTCCATGTCCGCAAATGAGACAACGAAATCTTGCGTGACTTTAAAACTGCATGGTTCATCAACTGCACTAAACTATCAACTGCAATCGGTTCTATTCACGAGTTTCACTCTTTTCTATTTATTTAAACCAGGCCTCGGTTTCTTACGTACAGACACACTTTTAATCAGACCTTATAAAGCATATCATCTTATATACCGACCGAAGATGGCTAAATATTGAAATCGATGGGGAATAACTAATTAGTTTGAATATCAATGATGATGTAGCCATTTAAAGAAGTTCGTATACCTTTTGACATACTGTGATAGTGTAAGACGCTCGATTCAGTTTTACTCGTGTATTCAGTGTAGCGTTCTCCTTCGCTTAATTGCGCTTTCAATTTCAATAAAGCCGTCAAATTAAAAGGATTTTCATGAACGAGTTATATAGAAAAATAGCCGGGTACTTCGTACAGTAAGCACAAAACCGTCACCGATTTAAATATTTTATTTTCTTTAGAAACAGGTCTGGAGCTACGCTGGCCGCATATTGAATAAGAACATTTTCGCATGACATTGGTCATATGATGTTTATTGCATACGGCAGATGTAAGTAAATAATTTGGATTAATGTTTCAAATTAGCCTATACCTGTCCAGCAAAACATATACAATTTCCTAACTTAACGATTATCATTGTCTTATCTTCCAAAGGAATAACATTAAGTCAAGCTGCAATATAATTAACACCGTATTATAAAAAAACAAGAATTTGATTCCAATTCGAAATCATTTATTTTATCATAAAGTACATAAGTTAATCTTCAAAACAGAAAATTAACTGAAACATAGATGTTAGTACATGTGTATGTTACCTACTTGGAGACCGTTATCTACATCGTAGACAGTCACTTTAAACAAGCAGCCTACATACAGACAGGTAAAACAACAGAAGATTCTCGTCTACAACAAAAATAATCGTCAACCACATAAACAGTGGTTGTATGTGAAGAAAATCCTCTACAAAACATGCAATTGTCTTCAACTTACTAGTAGACAATTGTCAACATTTTAGATGATATCTGTTTATCATGCAATGGTTAAGGCAGTAAATAATGTCGACAAACAACACAACATATATCTGGAATATATCCATGCGTCTACACTTAAGACAATTGTCACATTCATAAAAATAGAATGCACTTTTTATAGCATGGAAAGCTGCGACATAACATGTCATTGAACACTGCAAAGTTCACTCAAGGCTGTCCAGTTCACTCAACATAAAGAGGCATTGATTTCTTCCACAAAGAACCCAAGAGATTGGCAAGTGTTTTGGAGAATCAATATTGACAGACATGGAAGACATAAAATTAAAGTTAGAGAGTTGTCAAGCATGTTTTCTGATTTTTCTGCAACCATTATTAGTGTACATCAACAACTCATGAATTCGAACACTAAGCACTTCAAAATACAATAATTACATGAATTGTTTTATGTTCAACACCAAACATTATATCAAAACAGGAAGACCAGATGCCTTAGGACGCTGACCTGTGACCAGAAGGAACCAAACAGTCATGAGCACCTTTTGTGGTGTTTTTGTAACCATTTTAACAATCAGCCAAGATATCATAAGAAAAATGTTCTGAGCAATCATGATGATTGGGCAAAACAAATAAAGAGTTCACAAGGTTGCACTACAGCCATATAAGGAAAACTATCTAGCCTCCTGGTACAAACAAACGCATGCACACGTGCATTGATTGACATTACATTATCATAAAAGCTTCCAGTGAGCACTGTATGCCTAGGTGAGCTAAATAAAAGAAAACAACAAACTAAGCTGTAAATGAGCAATCAACCATTCAATCCCAAAATGACCACACACTGCTACACTAACTGTGCTCAAGATCTAACAAGTGTCATGACTTTCTACACTGACTTGTTCTTCATAGACAATATATCAAAGTATATATCTCAAAAAGCAATACAAGTAACAAACGACTAGACATTGCAGAACAAATACTGTCAAACAACATCTGAACAATCTTTGGTGATGCCATAAGCACCCACCCTTGACAAAGAACATTTTGAATGCCCATGCACTTGGAAGAGACAGACCCTGTGCATGGTTTTCTCTAACCAAAGCATTAAATTGATATTTGAATCTTTACAAAGTAAATTCAAACAAGGCCTTCACTGTCTTGCACGCAATACACAAGTCTAATACTGGTCGTGTGGAAACCTCTACCAATTAAATACAAAACATGTAAGTGCATTACCTTCATATGCCTTTTATATGTACTCTAAGTTTCAGGACTGCAATAAGATCTAATGTTCCTGTAGGAAAGTTGTATTTTTTTGTGTAATTCTATTTTTAGTAACAGTCACCTGACATTTGACAAGTGCAGAAATGAAGGGTTATACATAGTTCTCTCATCATGTATAAATGTATACCAAGTTTCATAATTATATTTTATAAAAAAAAGGTCTTATCAAAGTAAAGAAAAGGGGTCTGACATGTCCCTTTATAAGAATATCAAGTTTCATTCTTGTAGCTTCGTAAGGTTTAGTGAAAACGCAGGACGGACAGACAGAGTGACAGACCTGTAAAAGTCCCCTCCAGTGAAACCACTGGCACTTGGAGACTTAAAATGTATTGAAAATGTATCTTTATATAATTAATTGTGACAAAATAATTAATTGTGATAAAATCAGACGTTTGGGTATGCACATTGCCAAGTTTCCATAAAATGCATATACTTATTTAAAACAAGAGGGCCATCAGGCCCTAAGGCGCTCACCTGAGAGCAAAAGGAACTAGACTATTCTGAAAAAAATGCAAGCTGATTCATGAAGATTGGACCAAAAAAGTGACTTTGCGGCATTGTTTTTTAACGAATCATAACCATTTTCAAACTCAGCCGAGCTATTGTTAGAACAAATGTTCTGATCAAGTTTCATAAAGATTGGATAATAAATGTGACTTCTAGAGTGTTAACAAGGTTTTACTATAGCCATATAAGGAAAACTGCCACGCCCCCTGGCAGCCATGTTTTTCAACCAACCGGAACCATTTTCGAACTCGTTCAAGATATCATTAGAACAAATGTTCTGACTAAGTTTCATGAAGATTGGACAATAAATGTGACTTCTAGAGTGTTAACAAGGTTTTACTATAGCCATATAAGGAAAACTGCCACGCCCCCTGGCAGCCATGTTTTTCAACCAACCGGAACCATTTTCGAACTCGTCCAAGATATTATTGAGACACATGTTCTGACCAAGTTTCATGAAGATTGGACAATAAATGTGACCTCTAGAATGTTAACAAGGTAAATGTTGACGCCGCACGCTGCACGACGGACGACGCACGACGGACAAAAGGCGATCACAATAGCTCACCATGAGCACGTTGTGCTCAGGTGAGCTAAAAAAAATGCACTAAGATAATTTAAAATATTTTCCTACAACATGAACAACAAAATAAATATGCAATACTTAAATAATTACTTTTAAAACAACAAAATAAATATGTAATACTTCAATAATTACTTCTGAGTTATGATTGTCATAAATGAATAAATCCATTCATTAACATACCATCATTTCATAAGAAATTATAAAAAAAAAAAAATCCACCAACAATTCATTTAAAAGTAAAACAAAATAGCAAATCATTTAAAGTTACAAAGATGTACATGCATTTACATATGAAAAGTTGCAAACAAGAGTGAAAAAGTTAACAAAATATGAACAAAATAAACACTTGATTATATATGCACAAAACATGCATGACTAATCCTAGTATTTGTATAATGTTTGACACTAACTAAAGGTCTTAGTTGTGTAGTCTTATTCCATTTAATCAGCTTTTTTGTTGACATGGATACCATTGGACACTCCGTTGCTATGGACTGCATTGTTATGGACTCCATTGCTATGGACACCGTTGCTATGCACCCCGTTGCTATACACGCCATTAGTTTCCGCCGATTTGATAACTTCCTGGTCTTCGGCCTCCTCGGAGGGGTTTATCGGGATAGGGCGCCTCTTGACGCGGGCATATGGCCCGATGGCGGGGTCGAAGATGAAGTCCCAAATGACCTTGACCCAGGAGGTGTGGTACGGAAGGTTGTCGTAGTACTCGGGCGCTATTTTGCGAACCTGCAAACAATTATAAATGGATTTAAGGAAAGAGCAACACATGCATAAACATATATTTATTTATTGTTCGTAGTCGTTTCGTTTCCCTACGTCGATTGTCGAATTTACAGAGCAAGTGGTATTGCACAGCGCAACTTTTGTGAGTGGGTTAGAATTTTACGAGTTTTTATATTCAGTAATTGAATAAAAGCTAACGAACACACGTTTTGCTTAAAATACGCAATATTTAAAGATAATTAGAAAACAGCGAGTTTGATTAATAGGAAAGTAATTCATTTACTATCGAGTATTTCAATTTTTGAATAAACGGAACTTATGTAGGTCGTTTGGTCCAGATTTATACAACTCATGAGCAGCGTCAGTCATCAAGACCAGCTTTAAGTGTTCGTACTTGATTTTTTTCCAGTCAAATATTCTGTATTTGCGTTTGTTCCAGTGTCAATATATCAGTTCTACGGTCGCAGTTTTAAGCGTTAAATGATCATTCGACATTGTTTAATATCTGTATGGATAGTTTGTGTCGATAAAGCGTTAACGTGTTTGTGTCAATATTAGCTGACACTCTAATGAACGATCAATTACAGATTTAAAGTCGACTCTCAAAATATCTTGTTGAAAAATGTTGTAAATCATTCTAATATCTGTGTTGCTTAATAAATGGCTAAGTGGAACTCTAGATTATCAGAGCTGATTGTGCAGAACTGGTTTTCTTTTGGCTGCTCTGTGTTTAAAAGCTTTCTAACGTAAGACAATCGTTTTGAAGCAAAACTTGATATGCAACTTCATTATATTCGCGTCGTACAAAAATGGGTCTTATGCCATACAGGGCCAGCGCATTACCTGTCAGCTATAACATCATGCAAAGTTCCGTGGTTTCATTAATGAATAGGGTAGCACCTAACCAAACTGCAGAATGGACAGGCTGGTCTGGAGCTACTTTTGCCGCATTTTTAATAAGACCCATTTCCGCATGACGCGGCTAATGTATCATCAAGGTAAAATGAGTGTCAATATCAGTTCATTAAGGGCTTATCATTTATCAAATATATTCACAGTGTTGTAGAAGTAAATTGCGGGAAAGCATTTTTTCCATAAACACTGACACTATCTCACCGATTGTATTTACCTTGAAAGTTTAAATGACCAAAGACAGAGCTTCTTAACTGATTGTTGACATGGGCCAAGTTGGGGTGCATTGCATTCGAATTAAAGACGCGGATTATTATTTAAGATTATACTTTAACCATATATACTGAGAGAATAACCTGTACACTCGAGATAAGACCAGCAAGTTCAAAAAGGACGCTTTCTCTGTTTGAATTATATAAGGTCGTATACATGTTTGTGGGCTAACATGTTATAAAACGTAAAGCCGGGACAAAAACTTTCACCCATAAATGATAAACCGTTAAAGGAATACACAATAAGCCGAATGTAAAACAATGTTATAGTACATGTACTTTGACCGAGGCATAACCTTCAATGTGAATTGTTGTTGCAGTGTTCGAAATTCGCACTAGCCCAAAGGGTTTTGGCTAGTGAAAATCCATTTGGGCTAGTGGGAATTAAACCATTTATATAGTCGGGCTAGTAAGAAATTTTACTTTTTATATATGTGTATAAGAANAAGGTGATAAAAGGATTAGTTATCGTTTATTGTGGCACAACGGGCATCGAATTGCAACTTTATTAACAAACTTTCAGCATTTATGGAAGCGGTCATTTTTTATGTGAAACGTCTGTTATCAAAATGCCATTTTCAATTACCAGGGAAAAAGCTAGCATCACTGGGTTATCGGAAAGTCCCGAAAACCGATGTATGACCATGATTTTAAGATAAATTGTGCTAAGATGTGCTTAATAAAAATGATGTTTGTGAACTAATAAATATTAAAACTTTGGATTCTTTGCTTGAAAACGATAACGTTATGCCGTACTTTCGGTTTATAACAGCGATGCGCTATTACATTTGCGGACGTGACGTCATTGACACATGACGACCGTTAGAGAAAAATATCTTCCAATGAACGTTATACGAAATGTCGGATTTACTAAATTAAAGAGATGCAAGAGTAAACAACATTATTATCGTTGTGAACTCATACGTTTAAGAATAGGTATGAAATTAAATCAATGTATAAGAAAATATTATTAATTTGTAGTATTCACTAGAAATAAATAATGTTATACTAATTTATCGACATTAAGCATTTGTTTAAATTACTATGTTTACGAAACGACTGGGTGGGGTAACGACCTAGCAATACTACCAACTGACCAACGATCTAAAAAGTAGTCATCTTAGAACAACGGCCACCTGTCTACAACGGTCACTTTGGTCATTTCCCTTGACTGGCCGTTGTTCTCAGTTTGGACTGTAATGGTGAATAAAATCAAAACAAGGCCGGTGACCCTGTGTTTTTATTTCATTTTTCATATAGTATTTGTACGTAGTACTTGCATATAAATTTTGAACAAAATCTGTTAGATGGAAAAAAAATCAGCAAAACTGCAGCAACACCCCTTAAACACAGAGCAGCCAAAAGAAAACCAGTTCTGCACAATCAGCTCTGATAATCTAGAGTACCACTAAGCCATTTATTGAGCAACAAAGATATTAGAATGATTTACAACATTTTTTAACAAGATATTTGGAGAGTCGACTTTAAATCTGTAATTGATCGTTCATTAGAGTGTCAGCTAATATTGACACAAACACGTTAACTCTTTATCGACACCAACTATCCATACAGATATTAAACAATGTCCGAATGATCATTTAACGCTTAAAACTGCGACCGTATAACTGATATATTGACACTGGAACAAACGCAAATACAGAATATTTGCCTGGAAAAAAATCAAGTACGAACACTTAAAGCTGGTCTTGATGACTGACACCGAGGTAAAATGAGTGTCAATATCAGTTCATTAAGGGCTTATCATTTATCAAATATATTCACAGTGTTGTAGAAGTAAATTGCGGGAAAGCATTTTTTTTCCATAAACACTGACACTATCTAACCGATTGTATTTACCTTGAAAGTTTAAATAACCGAAGACAGAGCTTCTTAACTGATTGTTGACATGGGGTACATTGCATTTGAATTTAAAGACGCGGATTATTATTTAAGATTATAATTTAACCATATATACTGAGAGAATAACCTGTACACTCGAGATAAGACCAGCAAGTTCAAAAAGGACGCCTTCTCTGTTTGAATTATATAAGGTCGTATACATGTTTGTGGGCTAACATGTTATAAAACGTAAAGCCGGGACAAAAACTTTCACCCATAAATGATAAACCGTTAAAGGAATACACAATAAGCCGAATGTAAAACAATGTTATAGTACATGTACTTTGACCGAGGCATAACCTTCAATGTGAATTGTTGTTGTTATAAAATACTCTTTAATAACTCTTATGAAACCAAGTAAATTGAGACCCTGTGTTTTCACAAGCAACTGATGCGACAAACCATAAAATAAATCGCGTATTAACTGAACCGACGGACGTTACGAACTATTTTGTATGCAAGGTATTTTACGCTACACTGTTTGTTATTCGTAGTATAGAAAGAGCCGAACAACTACTACATATGTATTCGGATTTCCATAATTATAACCAAAATTTAATTGAGTATCTAAAAATATACTTATAATATGATATTAATTGTGTATACATGATTAAGGCACTCTTACAATCACAAACACCTATTCGTAGCTGTGAAAAATGAGTCACCAAACTCCAGGTTTCAAAACCTAAATTGGTAGCTAGCCGCCAACTCACCTGTGGTAACCGCGTGCCGGGTATGCCGGGGAAGTCGTGGTGCTCGTTATGGTAGCCTACGTTGAAGGTGAGATAGTTGAGGGGCCCGTAGTACGAGTAGGTCTCGTAGCCCTTATTGAACATGTAGTGCTCGGAGATGAAGTGTCCCGCCATCGGGTGCAGACCGGTCGCCATCAGGGTGCCGGACACCATGTACACGAGGGACTTGGGGCCCCAGTAGCTCACCACCAGGAAGTCTATGGTCAACTGTAGGACGAGATTAAACACTTCTAGGGGTTCCAGTGGTTTGGGTCTAACGAAGAACGGTCGTATAGCGTAGAAGAACGGTTGCAAGAGTACCCAGAAGAATTTTGTAAACGTGTTCACGAATAGTTTGCCTTCAAGGTCGGTGGGAATATCCACGTCCTTTTCATTGTCGCCCTGGTAACGGTGGTGCTCGAGATGGTACTTCCGGAAACTAATCGAGACGGGTATTCCGAGCGGTATATTCGCGATGAAGCCGAGAATTCGGTTTGCCAGCGGATAACAATGCCCGAAGGCGAGATTGTGTGAGATCTCGTGGATGGCGAGAGACATGGAGTGATTGATGGTGCCTCCCAGGCAGTAGGCCAGGGCCACGACGGTAACCCAGCTGGCGTCGCGGATTATGTACGCCATAAACATCTGGAAGGCGACGGCGGCCACTACGATGTACTTGGTGCTCGGCTCGTGGCCCATCAGCTTCTTCATTTCCGGGTACTTCTCTGAAAGAGAAGGAAATAGATACTTTATTGTTTTTCATTGATATAAATATATATGTATATGTATAGATTCGCAAGATTATAATTATTTGCAGAGATTCTATGATAAGTCTATGATAATTAATAAGCATAGGGGCTTCCGACAGGGCAGCTTTTGTCTGGTTTGAAACTAACATGTTGCCATGGCTTTCCAACTTCTTTCTTTCAATACTTCTAGTACATATAACATACACTTAAGATTTCTCGTCTGATTTGGGGGCGATTGCCCACAGGGCATTAGCTGATAACCATATCTGCTTTGGTATATGCAATGGTTAATTATTATATTTGAAGCATTCACTCGGTATATTTAGAGAGGCTTGTGATTAAATTATGGTTTTCTTGCATTCGGTTTGTTTGATAATGTTCATCGTTATGATTCAAATTTAAGTATTTGTTTTGTGTAGTTTCAAAATGTTCAGAATTTGTTTATTTTGCTCTGACCAATTGGAAATGGTTCGTCGTTACGAGCACAAAATGTAACACGAAGCACCTCTAAGATCGTATCAAACTGAAATGTGTGCCCAACGGTTAACGGTGTTAGTGTAGCAACCCATGTTTCTCACTATCGCGTGCCCTATCGACTAGTCATATAACACAAATAACGCAAAGCAAACAGCATCTAGTTGATAAGATACGACGTTACATTTATAAAATAACATGTATACAAACGTACCCCTAACGACAAGTTCAACGTTCGTGTATTAACAGTAAGTACACATAACAAGTTAACATAACACTACTTCGAATCAAGCGTGTTTAAAATTAATTAGTTGGCCAGAGAATACATATTATTTTTCAACATTAAACAGGTGCGGTTATGTGTGCAAGTATTGTGTTATTCAACTAAGGAGTCGCTGATCTGGGCGACACTTACAGCACATACATTAATTAAGCACCGTTTTCCCAAAGCGATGCTCATATATTTCGTATTCTTCCTTGTTTGACGCACTAACATATCGGATTATAAATCGCAGCAACTGGTTTACTTCCTCACTCCATGACTCCATTTATCGACCATTGTGTGACAGCTGTGTCGTGAAGTTGTCATTATTTATTTACGTGGTTCAACGCTCAAGTTATTCCTATTATAAGTATAAACATTGAAGAGCGAAAATAACGAGTATACAAAAGAAAAATGTCCAACACATTACCCCCCACCCCCCTCCCACTTTTGAGACACCAGCAGTGAATCAAAATGCGTACATGCACCGGTTAAGCGGTATGCAAAAAATAAGACATAGACGGAATATATTTGCATATCAGATATTTTGGTTTCCTGTCAGTAAGATTTTCACACCAACGTGTGGGGAAGATAATAAAGCACGTCAGAAAGAACGAGCGTTAAATTCGCTCGTTTTAACTATTATTTAAAAAAGTGGTGACAAAATTGCAATTTCAGAAAGACCATGATGACACTGTAAGACGTGCAACCAACCATCCTTGGAGAGTAGTCATGATTGCAAGTAATCATATAAACGTCAACAGGATTTTCCGCGAAAGTATATCAATCCGTCAGGTAAATAGCAACCAAGCTTATTTGTTAAATAGCCTATTGACCTACAATGCTGTATTATTCAAGTATACAGGTTGATGAAATTTCAAACCTGGTTCGAACACATACCATAGAGATATAGGAGATGAACTAAACGACTAAAAGGCATTGTAAATTCTACTAGGCGCCGCATGGAATCAACGCAATAGGTAAAATGCCTTGCAAAGTGCGAGAACTTAATATGCATGTATAACACGTGTATTTTGTGGGTTTTTTCGCAGTGAAAACACTCTGTGAGCATCGTAACCTTGACGCCATGAACACATGCAGTTCATATAGCGCACAATCACTTAATAGTTTTGACATTTTCACTTCATAAAATTGGCTTTTTACCCGATATAAATGTACAGTCGAGTCGATAAAAGCGGAAATTCCACAATAGCAGAAGAAAATAATGTTTACTAATTAATGGTTTTCATACCCTTTCCATAAATAAACAATGAGTATGTCAATGTGTCAACCTGTTGTCAAAACAAGTGATGTGGCTAAGCGGGGATAGAAATCGCGATCCTCGGATAGTAGTCAAGCGCTTTACCAACTGAGCTAACTGGCCCAGTCAACATTTTGGTTCATTTCAACCCTGTTTTCTGTAGGCTGCATTAAGGTGAACGGAATTTTCAAAAAAATTGAATGTCATCTTTTTTTATTCCAATTTTTGAAAGATTTCATATTCGCCTTTAAATTGATGCTAGACTTGAACAATCTGATATAAACGAAATGCAAGAAACTGCATTGAACGTTTCGCCATTTCATAATGGGACCGTATGAGAATGTGATTCAGTGTAAACTGAGCTCACCAAAATCAATATGTCAGGGCTTGCACTAAGTGGCGTACGGCCGTATATTACGCCCGATAATTGTTTCCATACGCCGATAACAAAACCCCATGACGTCCACTGTACTTCCTAAAAATTGGTCATACGCCGAAAAAAGCAACCCGTGACGTAAGCTGTCGATTAAAATAACGCTTCAATCAACACCGTATACATCGTCAGAAACATCGATCTAAATACACAGATAACACCCTTACCGGTACATGACTGGAGCATATTGAATCAACACATTGTGTACAAACAAGCCCCAAGGGCATTGTTTGTAATCAGATCACTAATTAGCCTTTTGTTGCAGACGATAGTAACATGCTGTGAAAGATTATCTCTGAGGTCACGCTTGGTTAGGCACAATCAAACTCGATTGAAATCCAAATCAGCACTGTACATTTTTTTAACTTCTGAATTCTTTGATAATGATTTTGTTTGCATAATAGTGAATTTTAATTCAAACCACCAATTTAAATTTGAAAATTAATCATCTTTTTTTAAAATTCGAATATGCGGTTTATTTTTTATTCCGAAACAAAGTTTGTAAAAATGCAGCATGGAAAAACGTATTTGTGTTGGATTTGATTTATGAGCTTTAAAACACTGTCTGTCCTCAATCATGACGAAATTTAACATGAAAAGGGCAGATAGTTGTTATTTCAACAAATTAAGTGTTTGTTTCGAAGGAGGATTTATCACTCTGCAAGTAAAGCGTAATTTTGATATTGTCATATATTTCCGCGACCCAACGAAACTGTCAACAATGTAAAAATTAAATAATGAGTTGACATAAAGTGTAAAATAAATATATGCTATTATAAACAATAATGATTTAACATTTAAATCAACAGAATGGTGTTAATGCTACTTCATGGTGACATTTATTAATGTTTGTTTAGACTTGAAAATGTGTCAATATAAATTATTGTTATAATTAATAATATTGTGGATAAAGCCCCTGGTACCTGAAAGATTAACATTCATTTCAATGATGATATATGTGATGAATTATCAAAATCCCTACCCCCCCCCCCACACCGGAAAGAAATATGATATCTTCTTATCTCCAATGCGCGTCGTAGGATGCTAGCCCAAGTCAGTTATGAAATTGGCTACTAAGTTTTTTTTCCTTAGCGCCAATGTAGTCTATGTCTGTATTATTATGCATTGTGCGATTAATTGTGACTTTTTGTTGTTGAATATTTTAATTGCTTTCACAGATGTACAGTTACCCAAAATGGAGGGGAGGAGTTTGTGATCATTTACACAGTTGACATTCCGTAAACATCACCATTTTAGTTGTTTGGACTTCCAACATTTCTGATTGGGACTTCCATAAGTAAAGGGCAGGAACTCAGGACTTCCAAAATTTATTTCTTAGTGCAAGCCCTGAATATGTATTCAGATAATACTGGCGCTGGTCTTGCTTTCCTACGAAAAAGAAAGCTAAATACTTGTTTCACCTAAGTTGATATTGTATGGTCTTAAAAACATATGATATTCAATAGCTTAAGTTCGCATTGTCATTGGCATAGACATTGGTTTCGGTTGTTCGCCTGCCAATCAGACCGTTGCTTTACACACACTAACCTAGTGTCTGAACATCTGATCGTGCGTAAGTTTTTAACCCGACGATGGCGCGATCTGTCGACCAATCGTCTGCAGTCTTCTAGCTCAACGCGTATACAATCGTAATACATCGACTGTCTCCGGAATAGTTGCAATAAATCGTCTCACTCTGTGAATGCACATAATTAAACACTCCAATACTTCGATACTTGTCAATTCATACATTAATCTCAGTAATCCGATATCTGACCTCGGAAGTTTAACCTCCTTAAGTGCGGTTGATATTGTAACCATGGCTGTAAGTATAACAGACTGTATTGTGTAACAATGACCATTGTATTAGTGAACGCTTTAACAATACCTGTAATTAGTGTGATCTTTAGTTCATGTTTTAGGTTTTTTTATAAATCGACTGATAAATTATTTGATTATAAATTTAAAGTACAACTCCTCGTTGCAGAAACTTAACAAATCACGGCTTGCGGAAAGTTCACAAATCACGGCGTATGAATAAACTTACATAAAGTTTTCTGTGACTCAATATCAGCAAATGATAAGAGTCACCACAGCATTCATCGATGTTCAACTGAATTTGGAATACAAGTCTGGCAGTTATGTTGATAATATTGAATGTTGAAGTAATATGTAATAACCATGATATACGCAAACATCATAGGAAATGCGGATTAACTACCACATAGTTAAGTTAACCGGAATTATAGTTTATACAATTGCAATGGATTTATGCTCGTTACACACTATATCTTTCGATCACGCATCTTCAACTCTTACTCGTATTAATTGCGAAAAATGGATCAGCTTGTATGCGACCAGAGTCGCTCCAGAACAGCTTGTATGCGACCAGGGTCGCTCCAGAAAAGCTTGTGAATGCGCAAGCTAATCTGGAGCTACGCTATCCGCAATTGACATAAGAGTAAAGACCCTTTTTTCGCAGGACGCGAATCGTTTTAGGCTGTCAGATTACAACTGCTTGAAATTCACCTTAGACGTCGGTGAAAAACAATATTTGAACATGTCTACATGATCATCATAGTGTGCACTTAATTTCTAAAGTGGATTGATGGCGATCGAACAGCAAAGACCGGACACGTGTAAGAAGGCAACGTTGAACATTTCACAGACAAATGCCAACGTTACATAGCAGCTTGAGATAACTGTTACCGTTACTAAATCTAACCTCTGTAGAAAAATATCGTACGATATTTAATACAGCTATGCTGATGCAAAACCTAGAAATAATATCGATAATAACCGGTACACATTTGAATTTAACATACTACGCAGTCAATAATCCAAAGACAGTGGTCAGTGGCTAGGCTAGCGAAACTCTTATCTTAAATTCTTAATATGTTTCGATTCATTGGGAATACAGGTAGTTGCAAATAAGACGCACAAACATTACCATGATGGGCAGATAAGCATACTAAAATTGTCACTTAAAACAAATATGGTTAGGGTGACGGTTGCGATGTTGATGTGGTATTCTAATAGCGAACGGGTGGGATCAAGCGTTCGATCCCCACTAAGCGTGTATGAAAACGTTCCAGTATATCGAGAAATCAAGTGCGGTTTCTTTCCAGATCGATAGTGACTCCATAAGCCTCCGACTTTTTTATGTAATCGAGCTAAAATATACCCGTTCAAACGCTCTATGGACAATGTGCAGTTTCGACTTGTTCAATCCATAGAATTCATTCTATCAATTGATGTCATCTTCAGGTATGCGTATTCTTCAACCTTTGTATACGTTATCGAGTTATGTGGTATTGCACTTGTAGGGAATAAATCCGTTATAGGAACAAACAAATTGTGCAAATCAGCGGCTATAAATCTATATTTTACAACTATGCAAGGATGCACGTCCCCGAGGACAAATAATAGGATTGATTTCACATGCGTTTATGAACGAAATTCGCAAGGTGAAAATCCGCAGTTAACTATTTATAAACTCACAGATTCTCACATGCGATGTTTTGTTTCCCGTTTAAATATAGAAAGATAACACATGGTCATCGCTGTCACAGCCACAGGCTACATAATTAATTATCTCTGTGGAGAATGGCGAAGATGATTAGAGATCATGTCAGATGGCAAGAAAGTCTGATATCACTGTTGGCGTTGTTACGTTCGTTACAATGTTTATTGTTATCTGTATGACAGGGGTAAACTGGTTTTTATAATGATCGAAAACATGTATATCAGACTTAAATATTAAATGCAGAGCGTTCTTAAATTTATCTCAAAACATAAAATTGCATTTACATGATGGTGTTTGAACAAAAAGGCTTCCGAATTCCAATATTTTTCTTGCCAAATTTCCCTCTTTTAAATGTTTTACACTTCTTCCAATGTGATTTTGTGAACTTTTGTTTACACAGAAAAAAATATTTCAAACCCCAGCAATTACGTACACATGTAGTTCTAAATATCGGACAAAAGTCGGTGACGCTTCGTTCCTCAAGTAAGTATAACGATGATAAAACAAGCTGCAAACGTCTGATGTTTCGTATACTATAACGAGTCTACAGTGTTTGCCCAATAATACTCAGAAAGTATATTCAATAGATCAGTTTTTGGGATGACAACCCCAAGAATAACTCTATATTATTACAAATAGTCATATAATGGTTGTATTCAGATTAACCAAATTAATCACAGACGGAGTATGATCAAAACATGAATTATAAATATTAATTAAATATTCCATGACACCAAGCTTAATACTAATTTATATTTTTTTTATACATTAAACTCTTTATTAAACATATTTAAAACGATTACAAGACATATGATACAGTGATTTTAGGTGAATCCCAATCTCGCTTTTTATGAAACATTTAGGAAATTTCCATTAATTTTTCCCATTTGACTCCTTCAAATTATCTGTCATGCATCATGTTGATGCAAATGTGACCAACAAGAGGCTAACTCTCAAATATTTTGTATATGCTCAAACGTGTGCTGTTTGCATTTTAGTTCATACAAAACGAAGATGTTAATCAAAGTATTTATCAAATAAGAACTTACAAAATAACTCACGACTTCAGTATTTTAAACCCTGAACATTTTATTTGACCCCTGGACATTTAAAGCACGAGGGTCTGTTGGGTATACTAATTTTCTAAATCTATTGAAATCCCTGATGATAGCAAATTCCAGTCTTGAGTCATGCTTCTGTATCTGATTGCTTTTGTTAATGACCCTTCTTTCTTTCTTGTTACATTATCAAGTTCGCTTTATTTGTCCAATATAGATGGATACAATTCTACATTTACAGATCAGGAAGAAATAACTTGACAAATCATTTAGGATGATGATGCGGTGACTCATTCCTCGAAAGGGTCATTTCGGTCATTTACAAATCGAAATCCTGTTTCATAACAAGGAAGATGCATACATGCAGTAGCCAGTTCAGCATAGTAATGAGAAGAAAAACATTTTCCTTACTCAGGATTTCTTTTCTTCGCGTTGCATGAGGCTCCTGTGTATAAGACCATTCAAATTCCGTTCTTGACACTGAAGCTCCCATTTTCACAACTGGAATATCACAATGAAATAACAAACGCTAACCAACCGTTTATACTACAACCCACTTCCCCACAGCCATGTGTCAGACTGCATATGCATACACTCAGACGATATGACGTCACGACCTTTATGTTTTGCATATTCATAAGACCACGTGACTACAGTGCGTGACCCCACAACAACCTTCGCGTCCGCCATTTTAGTAGTGAATAAAAATGGCGTCGATCATCGGTTCGGAAGTAGAAATCCAAGAAGTGGAGATTGAAACGGTGGCGGAGGATTTACCTATAGAAACTGTTGAAACTTCAGATAATACTATAGAAGTGCAACCTATGATTGCTCTCCAGCCATTGCCGGACTCAGGCCACGAAGAAATTGTTTTACAAACGCGAGAAGAAGTCGTCGGAGACCTCGTGGGGGACGGGATGGGAGTCCCAGCCCCTGATATAGAACTTGTCACTGAGGACGTGACTACATCGAGAAAGGGGAAGGGTGGCAAAAGAAAAACCGCAAGATCAAAATTCATTGCTGCGGAATCTGTGGCTGGGCTGAATGCTCTTGGACTTGATCATATGCCATCTTCTAACAAGAAATGGGAACAAAAACAGGTTCAAATAAAAACTCTAGAAGGCGAATTTTCGGTCACAATGTGGGCTTCTGGTAAGTTTTGATATATTGTATTTATTCGTTCATAATTATCTTCTTGATTTTGGTCAAAATATACCCCTTTCATCATGTGTTGTTAACGAAAATCTGGACCAAATGTCAGATATTTTGTCGTTCACTTCTAAAGGTCACAAAGAATGTGTGACGTCAGACAAGGCGCGGGTCATGTTCTACCAACATTGTTTAACCAATATTTGTAATAAAAACAACGAATCATTGCTTAATAAAGTCATCAACACTGTATTTTAATGTTTGTTTTGTTTTGTGGCCGCCATCATGATTTCTGTGGGCGCCGCCATATTCTTTGAAAGATGGCGGATTTAGGAAATGGCGGCCAGTCGCCATTTGCATTTTATACGATGTAATTTTCACATAATTTAGCAACAGCGGACCATTTCTTAATGTACTTTTCATACGTAACAATGTTAAATATTTTTCATATGAGTGTAATACGGCTTTGACTTTGATTGAAAAGAATGCTTCAATGAGTTATTGTCGAGAATGGTCACGCGTGAGAATTGAAATATGACAAATATTAGCAAGATGGCGGTCACTGTGTTACCGCAAAGTCACGTGACCCAAAACTACAACACAGCTATTTTTAGAAAGCCACTTGTAATTGTTATTACTTAGATTTGACATAAAGCATGCAAAAAATAAACTGCACTGCATTGTGAATCGATTAATTTTAAATCCATCGTTAACATTTTATTTTTTATACAAACATAATGTCTTATTTATTTGTAAATTGTGTATTTTCATTTTTTTTCTCATTATTAAAATTATAATATGTGCACAACTATTAACACACCAAAATCCTTTTAATGTACAGTTGTGAGTTGATAGTTGATTGATTATTGATTACACAGGTAAGGCACTTAAATCCTTCTTAACTTTGAGTTTTTTTTTTAAGTTACGCAGCCATTCATGAAATTCTATGTCTTCATTCACAACTGATTTAAGGAGATGACAAGAAACTGGAAGAAGATTCTAGTGTGTCAGAGTCAGATGCAGACTTTACAGAGTACATGACAGGCCGGAAATTGCCACCAGGGGGAATTCCAGGCCTTGATCTCAGTGATCCAAAACAGCTTGCAGAGTTTGCAAGGTGAGTGTTCTGCTCTTGAGAAGTAATGTTTACCCTGGTTCATAGTAAACGTTATAACATGGTGAAACAGTGAATCTAGAACTCAGTGAAGTCAAATTCCAGGTTAAGTGGAAGTAATTTGTAATTCTCAATTGCCATTATTTTTATAAAAAAAAATATTGTATAAAAAAGTGTTGTTTATCTCGAAGTTTATAATTTACATTATAGAATCAATAAGTCAAAGCGATCCCATTTTGTAATTTCAAACTTTTATTGTTTGTTTATCTCCTAAATGTCAACACCTACCCTATCAAACCTGATAAACGCTGTATGCAGCGTTCCTATTCACATGCATATTTGCATGAATCACAAACAAGACTTTGTTAAATAAAACAATGAAAACTTTGTTAAATCAAACATACATTTTAAAACATGTTTGCTGTATGTGACATGCACATATGAAAAATCCAATCACTTTCACTGTCACATCTCATTTTGTAATGCATGTCAATCTGTTGTGTTTTAAAATTAAACCTGGCAGCAGGACTTTTTTTCCTTCTTTGCGGGTGGCCCTGGAAGGACATTTCACAATTTTGATAGGGACAATTCACAAACCTAACATGGCCGTGAATTTTTACAAAATTGGCCGTTTTTCTAAATTCACAATTTTAACAATATCACGACTCGGTTTTTCACAATTTTAAGAAGGTCGCAACTCAATTTTTCACAATTTTGAATAGTTCACGACTCAATTTTTCACAATTTTTAAAAGTTTGCAACTCATTTTTTCACAATTTTGAAAAGTTCGCGACTCATTTTTCACAAAGAGGGGGGACCAGGGCCGCTTCACAAAGTCAGAAAAAAAAAGCCCTGGGCAGTGAAAATCTATGTATGTGCACATTTGCAGATATTGATTTCGGGCATTGCACATGCCCCAAGTTATAAAATTCAATTACACAGTCCCCTTTTCTGGTGGAGTCAATTATTTCATTTGATCACCCAAAAATAAAAGGAAACAGGTTTTTGCCACTTAATTTTGCAAAATGAAACGTTTTGTTACAGCGATTTTTTTCCTTCTTTATAAAGTACCGGTAAACGGCACTTTCCCAATAACGAAAAAACTACAAATTTCCCAATTGCTGTCCAAAAATTATTTTTTTTTTTTTTTTTTTTGGAAAATTTAATTTAGTTAGTTTCCCTTTGACGCTCTATGGTTTGAACCTAGGTAAATATAATATTGACAGCTTGAAATCACTTTGTTATCAATTTTAAAGTATTTGGGAGCAAACAATCAAATACACCAATTTCCCAATTTGAGGTTTTCACAACTCAATTTTTCCCAATTTTGAGGTTTTCACGATTGATTTTTCCCAATTGGACAAAAAAATCGCTGCTGTTACCACATTTTAAAACTTTCACAGTTGGTGACAGTTTCATTAGGCAGCAGGAGCCTTGTTTTTTTATGTTTATAGAAATCATAGAATGTGTGAAAGTCAAGTATTGCTTGTTACCCACCATCTTGATTTACCAGAAAAATAAATTAATGCCACAAAAATGATTATTCCTATGCATTTTGTACTGCACTTGTGACATAAAATAATCAATGAGGAATTTTAACTTCAGCATTAAACAACGAAAGCCTTCCGATGATGTTCCCAGAACTGTTCCGTGTCCGCACAAAGGGTGCAACAAGATGTTCAGAGACAACTCTGCAATGAGGAAGCACCTTCATACCCATGGTCCAAGAGTGCATGTTTGTGCAGAGTGCGGCAAGGCGTTTGTGGAGAGCTCCAAACTAAAGAGGCACCAGTTGGTACATACCGGAGAAAAACCTTTTCAGGTATTGCATTTAATACAGGTAGGTCCTTGCTGCCAGGGCTAGGAACTAACTTTTTACAGTATGTTGTCCAGACAGGCAACTTTCTCGAGTACTTTGGTAGCCGGGCCAAAGATTAGGGTTCCCAAAACAAAGTACAAGTCATAATTATCTAATAATTATTTTTAATAAAACAAAATCAGACACAGGGGATTCACTGGCCCAAAAAAAGTTGTCGCCACTTTTTCGCGGCGTGAAAACCGTCAGTTATTGCAACTCTATTAATATTATATAATAAGAACAATCATTTAAAGAAACCTTACTATATTAATGTCATTGACTATATTATTACTTTTAAAAGTATGTAAATACATAAATAACAATAAGTACCTTCATAAGTCATACCTTAATAAGACTTAATATGCTTTATTTTGTATATAAATAACATTGTTTCCACTTGATAAACATGACCAACAGCACAGATAACCAAAATAATATACAGGCCTTTTTCTGTCTATTTGGGGAAAAAGTACCTAGCAAAATGGGGATTTTTCGAGTCGTGAAATCTTCCAAATGGGGAAGAATTTTTATCGACAAAAGCATTATTTGGGCAGGGGTTTTTACAGCCATTTTGGGTAAAAATCATATAAATTATGGTTATATATTTTGTAGGTTGTTTAAAAAATAAAATTGAGCTATAGATTCTAATAATCATAAGTCATAAGACACTTCTTTCTAAAAAAATATTTTATATTTGGCATGGGGAATGGGTCCGACTATCGGACCCGTGAGATAGGCAGAAAAAGGCCTGAAGCTGTGCTGTACAGGCTTCAACGCCTTGACAGGGATGGCACTTT
>VMBQ01002264.1:50663-80722 GCA_007657795.1 Dreissena rostriformis
TATGTTTGTTTGTCACATTGTTAACTAGGTTTTCAACAAAGTTTAAAAGCCTGGTTATTACAATATTAGATAGCTTTATGTCTGTGGATAGGCCACAGGTAATAGGTACAGGTAATACATGTATCTGTCAATGTCTTTAGTTTGCATCGACAAATCTTGATTAAACTTTTGATATAGCAAGCTTGAAAGGAGACCTCACTTGGGATTGACTTTGGGGGGGGGGGCATATCTATTCAAGGTCAAGGTCACCATTACTAAAACAGTTGAAAAGTCCAGATCAATGACTTGAGTTAGGATCGAGAACATGTACTGAAATTTTGTGTGAAGGTAGTTAAAAATAAATACCTATCTTGTGATTGCATAAATGGCCAGTTCGATTGTTACTAAAAATATAATAAAAACTTCAAAAGCTTTAAACAGAAAAAAAAAATGGTTTCTTCAAATTTGAATATGGACAGACATTTTGTGCTGATATTTTTTGTGTAGGTAACTTACATGCATGCCTAGCTTGTGATTCCAGTTGGGACCAGTTGGGTCAAGATCAAGGGCACTGTTTCTAAACAAGACATAACTTTTTCCGCTCAATAGCCTTAATTTTTGGGGAATATTGTTCTGAAATGGTGTGCAATTGTAGCTTTCATGCAGGCTTAGCTTGGGATCACACAACTATTAAAAATATAACTTTAACATTGAAAACCTGTTTTTGTTGCGTTGCCATGCTTCTTGTTTTTCTAACATATTGTTCAATGTTGTATTGTTTGTGTTCATTTTCTTTTTTTGAACTGTCCATATTTTTTATATACATGTATTTATATGGTACAAAGGTTGTGTGGTGCTGCAACAGCCTTCCAATCATCAGAAATAACATATATGTAGTATATTAGTACAACATGAAGAACTCTGGTGGAGTTGCAATAAACTTATTCTCTTCTTATGAATTTTTTATAAGCAAAGTTAAAAAAAATCACCAAAAGGTTACAAGTGATGGGTTGATAAGGAAGTGTCCATCTATGGCATGTTTTGTAAAATATAAATCAAATACACATATCATTAAGAGTCCTAGATTATGATAACTTTATTTGTAAGGTATATGAAAGTTTCTAACTTAAGTAATCACGGTGATAACTGTCAACAAGGACTTGCAGTTTATTTTTATAATAATATTATAATGATTGTTTTCTTGTGACATTTGTAGAGGGCAGCAAGGCTACCAGATCCCATCTCAGTAAGTAGTTTTGTGGAATATAACTTGATTGGTGATGTTTTATTTCAGTAAGTAATTTACAATCATAGTTGTTTTGTGCATTTTACATGTACCATAATTCTTTGCCACTATTAAATGTGCTGCATCATGCCATAATTTGGTCTTTTGCAATATGCAGTCAGAGTAGTTCCGGACCAGCTGCGCAAATGTGCTGGCTCAGGCTGGTCTGGACTCTCCTGCTAAGCTGGCCACATATGGCATAAGACCCATTTTTGCAAAGTGCGGCTTGTATGGTTGAAACATGAGGGTATTTAGTTTTCCCCAGAATCACTTCATTTCACAACCGTACGGAATAAGATGTTTAGCAGGTTCACAACATACACAACGTTTCTATGGTAATTCTTGAACCAGTTTCACACATTAGTCCACACTACAAGCATTTAGTTAGAGTTTATACTGGTGACATTAAACAGGGTTGCTATTGTGACAATCCTCTGTTTCTATGGCTTTTATATCAGGGTTTTCACATAACATGTCAGACCCCGGCTTACATATTTTTACATATTTCATCTCCTGCATTCAAACTATATTTTAAACTGATAAAGCCTTTACTTAGTAAATACTGATTAAAAGAGAATTCAGACATATTGTGCTAGTGTGTGAACATCAGAGATGTGGATTTTCATTCTTTCTGCTGATTTCCTCCTTGTTAATGCCGAAAGTGCTGTACAAATAGTTCCTTACTTTATTTACCTGATCTGTTTAAAAGTGTCAAGTTTAAATGGACGGAAAATGGAGTCGGGGAAGGTTATTCCCAAATCACACTTCAGAACATTTTGTACTGGTGTATGTTGTTTCAGAGAGACGATGCTCATTGGTTACACGTACGAGGAGCAGTGACTAGGAGAGGCCATAGAGAGAGCCGAGGAAATCGAATTGTAAGTCGGCCAGTGTGTAAGTGACTTATGTTAGTAATTTTTAGACACATTTAACCCGTTGTTTCTCAATCATCGCCATAAAGAAGTAAAATGCTTCAATAAAGGCGATAACTGTATATGTTAATTGTATTATATGTATTCAGTGGAATAGCATACTAGACTGTGTTGTGTGTTATTGCAGGGAACTATTTTAGGAATGTTATTGCACAGGTAAGGGCATAAGTTCTGATGCTAGTATGTCAAAAGTAAAGTGTTATCAATATGAGCTGTACTCTCGGAAAATTGGGGTTAATGCATATGGATAAAGTATCAGTCCAGATTAGCCCATGTAGTCCGCACAGGCTGATAAGGACAACACTGTACTCTGTTATGGAATTTTCTTTTAAAGGATGTCACATCTAAGTTCTTAACCAAAATCCAGTCTGGCAACGGATTCATGGGACGACACTTTCTGCACATGCATTATTTGTGGCTCATATTTTCTGTCACAACATTTCCACAATGAACGTTCGAGCTTATGCTGCTACTTGTACTTCAATTGTCTCTTACAGGATCATGCACTTACCTTTCAACTCAATAATATGGTATACATTGCATAAACTTGAATTTATCAGAATAATTATGCAACATTTATTTAAAATTAATTTAACATCTGCTTTTCAGAGAAACAATTTCTTACCTGAAAAAGTCACAAGCTATTAGTATTTCTGCTGTTACCTTTCAGTGAAAGAAGTTTTCATCAGTGATCATTCAAGGGATGTTAGACTCGTTGCAACAATGCCCGTGATGGTGGAGTCCCAGGGTCGTGTTGCTATCATGCTTTTGCTGCTACTACAACCTGTGCCCATGTAACTGGGCACCTAATTGCTCACATGGTTGGACCAGGTACCAGTCTATCGTGGCGGATTCAGGCCTTGTTTCAGTCATAGACTTGAGGCATAACAGTGGTCACACCGGGTCTTGTACAAGGCACATGCAAATAACTTGTAGAAAAAATGATCACATATCTGACATTTAAAAAGTATAGCTTGCTTAAATTAAACTTACTAACCTTTATGCTTGGATATGTTATCTTAAAGTACCATTGTAAGGAATGTGTTTTTGTTTTTAACTGGAAATATTTTAACTAGATACACAATATCCCGTTAAAACAGTTGCTATTTTGTCATTTACCTCATAAAACATTTGCACAAACAAAACTGATAGTAAATTTAGGATTAAATTCAAACTTGTAATTTTTGCTAATAGCATTCATAAATATCTGATTTATGTTGGCGAGCTGTACTTTTATGTTTAGCGCTATCAGAAGGCTAAATGATTTTAACTTTTTTGTATTTTGAGAAAATTGTGTTCATAAAGTTGAAATCCTATATTGTAAAAAAAAGCAGATTTATTGAAAGGGATTATTGTTATAATGTCATGGCATGTTAATCGTTAGAAATATTGATCTTCTGTTTATGTAATAGATCACTAAATCACTTATTTAATATGCAACAACAAAAAATAATTATCTGTTTGTATTTCTCTGATGTCTTATTATTTCAATCTTTACTTCTTTGACTCAGTTTTAGAAAAACTTTTGTATGATCTACATATTACATTAATATGTAAATAGGCACTTCATAATTTATTACTTACTATAATAATGTATGAATTATATTTAAGTATTTGGTGAAATGTCACAATCACATTGATTTTAATCATTTCACTCAAAGCTACCATTGTTTTGTAAATATGAAGGTCGGTTTTAGTTATCACCTGTGCTAAAATGCTGTTTTTTTTTCCAACCTTAAACACCCAAAGCTCCAACAGTTTAACACTTACAAAGAGAGAATATAGTTGATGTTGAAACTATTTAGCTCACCTGAGCACAACATGCTTGTGTTCATGGTCAGCTTTTGTGATCGCCTTTTGTCTGTGGTGTGTCGTCAATATTTGCCTTGTGAACTTTCCAAGAGGCCACATTTATTGCTAAATTTTCATAAAACTTAGTCAGAACATTTGTCTCTATGATATTTGACAAAGTTCACAACTGTAGCATGTGGGGTCAAAAACTAGGTCAATTTAAAAAAAAAATCCTGTGAACACTTTTGCCCAGTCTTCAGGAAACTTGGTCAGAACATTTGTCTTAAATGATATCTCACTCAAATACAAAACTTTATCATGTGGGGTCAAAAATAGGTCACAATGTCATCTATAAGAAAAAAGAGCAAAATTTATATACATTTATCCCCCAATCTTCATGAAACTTAGTCAGAACATTTGTCCCAACAATATCTTAGCCGAGTTCGAAACTGGGTCAAGTGGAGTCAAATACTAGATTAGAAGATCAAAAAAAAAGCAAGCAAGTGAACACTTTAGATTCCACATTTATTGTCCAATTTTATGAAATTTGGTCATATTAATTGTCCCAATGATACTTTACTGACTAAACGACTGGTCACATGGGGTCAAAAACTAGGTCACTTATTCAAATAAAAGAAAAAGCATGTGAACACTAGTAGTCACTTCTTTTGCTCAATCGTCATGAAATTTGCTGTGAACATTTGTTGTTATGATTTCTGAAACCAGCGTGTACGGTTTTTGTCCAAAAAAAAACATGGCTGCCATGAGGCGGGCAGTTTTCATTATGAAGCTAAAGTAAAATAATTGTTACACTCAAGAAGTAACATTTTTTCCAATTCCTTGTGCAACTTTCTCAGAACATTAACAAATGTTATATATCTTGGTTAAGTTCATAAACGATTAATGGTGGTTTAAAAACAAAGAAGCCAGGTGTTGGGGAGTTTTCCTTTATCGTTGTCTATTGTGAAACCTTGTGAACACTACCTGCTCAGAACAGGTGAGCGCCTTAGGACCTTTTGTCATCTTGTTTTCTACATTAAGCTTTTTTTGTAAAGATATAAATTGTTGAACACAAACATTTATGTTCTTACATATTGAAATGTATAATAAGAAACAATTTTTCACTTATTATATTATGACTAGTTTAGAATTCAACATAACCAAAATTTAATAAGTTTCACTGAAATAATATAATAGTCATATTCTGTAACATGTATATATTTTTAAATCTCTTATAACACTTCAATTGTGTGCCTATAAAAGGATAACATACACTGTTCTAGAAGTGTGTGTTTTTTATTTATTTATGCGCTTGTTCTTACATTTAAGGTTAATCTCATATAAAGTTGAGAACATGTCTGGCCTTCTCATTCACAGCACGTTCATTATAATTAGCTTATTTTCTAAGCTGTACACATTTGTAACTACACACATTGTTAACTATTTAAATGAGATCATGCATCATGATGAGTCATGATGACAGTAAATATTTGCAGATGATTGTTTGAAGAATTATTCCATGTTTGTTGAACAATATTGTAAATATAATGTCTGGTACTGCTTGTACCATGTTATTAGTTGACTGCAATAAATAAAGTGAAATTGAAGTAAAAGGAAATTGTCCTGTTCATAATTGTCATAAATACATACATACATACGTACGTACGTACGTACGCACGCACGCACGCACACACACACACACACATTCAATGGGTTTTACCCTTTCCCTTATGATATTGGTATAATATTTCCTTCGGCTGTTAATGGAGTGTTAAATCAAGTACTGACACGAAATAAGATGTTGGCTTCAAGATGTGTAAAACAGAATGACATTATTGGATTGTAATGTACAGCATTTATCAGGTATTCATTTGAACATTCTTGTTACTAGTATTAGATCTATGTATGGCGGGCGGGCGTTCGGCTTCATGCGGTGGTTTGCGGTCAATTACTTTAGTTTTCATTGACCAATGTTGATGGAACTAATGGTGTAGCTAGCTAACATGGAGACCTAGCTTGATTGCACATGGGGTGTTTCGGCACCAGATCAAGGTTACCGTTCCTAAAAATAGAAAATGGGTTTCCGTTGAATAACTTTAGTTTGGACGATGTATTGCATATACATTTTGTATATAGACTGCTTATATGCAGACCTAGCGTGGGCTTTCATTTGAGGCCAGTTGGTTAAATGTCAATTTCACTCATATTAAAGAATAGAACAAAAACGTTTATTGCATAAAAATTGTAACTAGTATATGGATTGTGCTGAAACTGTTTGTGGAGTTGGCATACATGAGTAACTAACTTGTGATTCCATTTAAGACCAGTTGGGTCAAGATCAAGGTCACTTTTTTATAATAATAACAAACCGTTTCCGCCAGAGCTTACGTTTTTAATAGGGATTTTTTTCTCAAACAGTGTGTGTTGCTTGCTTACAATTTACATGCAGACATATCTTTGAATTGCAGAATTATTTTTATTCAATTAGTAACTCAAACGTAGAAAACACGGTGTCGTGGCGTTGCCATGGTTCTATTTCATATTATAGATGTAGTACATATGTTCGTCGCTAAAATATGTGTGGCCTATCTTGATTGCTCTTAAATGAATCAAAGCTTTAAAGTAATTATAATTTACGAATAGACATGGATGGAGCATTAGTATTAATAATTGCATAAATTGACACGGTCGATGACAACATGGAGAAGTGAGATAGCGCTCTCTCGAACCAGTACCCAGTAATACATGTATAAAATATCACCCTTAGGTGCAGACACATATTTAATTCGCATATAGTGATGCACTGGCAAGATTTCAACTGATTGTCCTATGTTCTCCATTGTATTTTGCACCTCCAATAACGAGATTAATATCTTGCACATTCTCTACATTGTATGTTCTTGTCCAAAGTAATGAACTCGAGATGTGAACAGGAGGCGTTAAGAACGACACAGGAAATATGTTAATACTGACAATACTGTGTGTAGAATAACCAACAAATATGTCTGCTTGTGATCTTGTGATAGATTACACATTCTCAAATTATTAAATGTAAAGCGAAACTTAAACTTATCAAATAACGAAGTCTGATACCAAAAGGCCATACTAGGACACGCTTCCTCAGTTTTCTAGATATTCGGCGTACATGCGTAATGTATCCCTTCCTTCCCACGTAAATATCCGACTGCATCATTAGCCGAATGACTGATCACCACTCGATGTATATGCTCAACGCATGCGCATCGAATTACCAGTCAACCGCAACGAATAAGAGCGATTTGGCATCATGTTTGTGGGTGAACACACTATCGGAGAGAGCCGGTTGATTTCCGCTACAAAACTTAAAAAAAAATAAAAAAAAATAAATATTTCACCAGTTCATAAAAAGCTGAAGTTTGCAGCTATGGTTCAAATTTTCCATCTTTCGTTTTGTCTCTGAGAAATATTTGTTTGGGGAGCTGGCATGAGATGGGACGCACCCCGATTCGGCATATTGTTAAGCATTGTCGTTTGCGCGGGAGGACGCGACCTAGTCGGGTTAGCGGTGGCTTTCAGATTGAACTTGCTGCCAAAGCACTGTGCGTGCACTTGTACATTATTTCTCCATTATTTATTTAAAAGTGTAATTGAAGGTAGAAGCTTTTCTCAGTATGAAAACCTCAATCGCTGCAATTCAAACATCAGACATATCTAAGAACGATGGCAATAAAAGGATATGAAGAACAATAACCAATACAAATTGCCGTATTTCTTTTGTTAAGTAGGCAACATGTTTGTTGCAAACGCATGCGTATTAGAATAATTACCGGTATCACAAACAGGTATAATATGATACAAATGATAATATAATAACCATATAAAAACCAAAGAACGTTTTATCTTTATGTTTTATTTAAACGAATATAATATTGAATAATATAGAACTTCAACACTTTAAAAAAATAAAACAAATATATGATTTGTCCAAGCAAGCATTAAACTGCAATTAAGAAGGATTAAAGTGAACGTCCCAGTTGTTAAAATAACCGCAAGTTTTAAATATTTATCTGAAAATAACTCAAAACAGTTGTATAATTATGATTTTCAAAGTCACTATGAACACATTGCCAAAACGTGCATACACGAAGCCCAACAGATCTATCTTGTACGTATTAGAAAATATATGTAGAGATAAAACAGTGAAAGTTAACACCAAAATAAGGAAATGTTGTAAGTAAGAATTAAAGATATATATTGAAAAAGAAATTGTTAAAAGAAATCATCCACGATTGCTGAATTAAAGGCAGTTCATATGATTTTATAACTAGCAATATTTGACAGTCAAGAACATTTGAAAATTGAAAACGAAACCATTTTTCGAGTTAAGTTAATAGCATAAAGCCTTCTTGCTTTAAACATATTTTTAGGCTATGGAAGTTCTCCATTGAACATGTTCATGTTGAATAATTTTCGAGATGCTAGTTTGCGAAGTAAGCTGATTTCCGACATCTAGTCCTGGTATTTCGTGTTAATGATCATGTTAGAAAGCAGCAAAAACTAGGAACTGTATAATACATTTGTTTCATAAGCACTGTACAATTTCATACAAAATGGCAAAAACATACTGGCTCGAAACCCGTATTGTTTACGTTTATCGTAAACGCTGCAGACCAAACGGTAAAACTGACTCAACAAAAGCAACAACAAATACAATAATTATAACAATGCCTTACATAAGTTAACTGACGACACTTGCTAACACAATCTAGTGACTGTTTCAACAAGTTGACAAATTAAACGAATTTGCATCACTCGATATAACTAGTTAAATGCATTGAAACTTAAAAGCTTTTGGCAATGAACAATCATGGGCTAGCTTTTTTCACGACGCTTTTTGGGCTCTTGTATCTGTAGGGATTCATTTCAAGGTCTCCCATTTCCTCCGTCATCAGCGGGAACATGTCCGAAAACTCGTCCTGGGCGGCCGGTGTGTCCTGAAAACAAATTGCGTTATAATTAACCCTTTAACAAAATAATAATCACCGATTGAAAAGTTTCGAGCAACTGTTCTATGACAGTGAATGCAATGTATTGCGACTTACTTCTCGCATTAATAACACACTTAACCGACACACAAATTTGTAAGCGCGTCCAATACACCTTAAAGGGACTTGTTCACGTTTTGGTAAATTTACAAAATTGAAAAAAAATGTTTCAGATCTGCACATTTTCGTTTTAGTTATGATATTTGCGTGGAAACAGTAATAATGAACATTTATCATACTCTAAAATATCCATTATATGTATCTTTCGACGATTTTTAAACCTGAAAAGTATAAAGCGTTACAGACGCGAAACGATTGAATAATGTTTCAGATCTACACATTTTCGTTTTAGTTATTATATTTGCGTGGAAACAGTTATAATGAACATTTATCATACTCTAAAATATCCATAATATGCATCTTTCGACGATTTTAAAACCTGAAAAGTATAAGGCGTTACAGACGCGAAACGATTGAATATTTTGGAGAGTTCTGTTGTTTATATCGTTATATTTTGTGACATTACGAGGGTTGTTAGACTTTTACCCCAAGGGTCAGTGATTCGAGTCCCGGTTAGGATTACTCTTTTCTTTATTTATTTTTTCTTCTTGTTTTATAGCGAAGCTTTTTAGTTCCGATGTTTACATTTATCAATTTAAAGCAGTTAATGACAAACTTTAAAACATGCCGAAATCTGTGAACAAGTCCCTTTAAGACACCATCAACAATATTCCAGATATGTTATAAAGGTCTGAAGGTGATGTTTAGCTCAATGAATATCACTTACTAGCATGTCACTGGAAAGTGTGTGATCAAATTAGCTCATACATATATCATTAAGCGATTAAATGGTAGGATTAAGCTTCTTCACAGAAGGTAGGTGCGAAATACACGTCAACACAAGATCTAAGAAATTAACGAACTATTTGAGCATGAACACATATGACGTTAAGACATACTACAAGATAAAAGGAAGGACAACACACTAGCGTTCTGTTAGTGGCCAATGACCCCGAAGAAATGCTTTTGACAGAAGACAGGTCTCTGTCACTATGACGTATACTTTGAAACCATTCAATTCCAATGGAGTTATGTTCTGCACTTGAAAATTAACCAAATGGCAAAGGCTCTGTAAATATTGTAGTAATATCACGTCGGAAGCAAATATAAATTTGGAGTTTTAAGGCATGGAAATTCTTTAAAAAACAACAACAACAAGGAAACACCGGAAAAGCCGAATAAATTAAAATAAAGTGGGTGTAGAGAGCTATACAAAGCTAAATGCGTGGCGCACATTTACAAGCATGACGCTGCAAAATCTGTCCAACACCGAGCAGTTAGATGTGTGAGATAACTTTATGAAAGAAGTTTTTGTCCAAAGTCACCGATAGTACGTAAGGAATTGTTCAAACCCAATTTTAAGAGAAAATGTTTTTTTTTCTCATTACGTTTCTAATTAGATTCACATTTGCTGTCAGTTAATAACAGCAGACTAGATATACTACTGTATATGCTTTTACATTATAGATTTAATAACTCCATCGTTAGACAGACTATACAACACACATATATCCCATTTTATGCGTTCACTTTCGTGAGTAACCCGCGCATTAACAGGTATGCAGTGAAGGAGAATTGTTATGAGCCGTCTGTCTGTCTGCGATGGTTACCCATAAGGCGTTACAAAGTTGTATGTTTCCACTAACCCGACCGACTCTGATTTGTGTGCCGACTCTTTTTTGGTGTTCCATGTAGAATTTTGATAGTTACTATTTTTTTCATTGCTACAGTTGATCATATTCTCTAAACTCACATAAAAATAGATCCACCTAAAGAGAGTGTTTAGATAGTGATTTGGAATAATTCTCCATATCATAGCATATTATTATTAAATTGGGAATCGTCATTGTGGAAACAAATGACTTTTTTCTTAGCATTGGATACACAATTTGTTGAACACAACACTTTTTATCAAGAGTCTATATGATTGGCAATGTTTTTTTCGTTGATTGGATTCATGTACTGCTCCATGTACGACCGACAAAATGTAAGCAGAAGCGTGAAGCCATGCACGGTAAATTGGCTATTCCACTCACCCGTTTTACTACGTGCGATTTCTTAACTACCGGTATGAACTTTTGGCGCTTCTTGCTTGCGCTATAATATGGGTCGGAAGACTGCAAGGGAATTGCATATGAACGATTTGTTGACTCTAAAGTGAAAACATAATTTGTCTACCAAGGTAAGTATTTACAGTTTAGAAACAATATTTCAGGTAACCTGTATGGCAGATCTGCATTTACAGAGCTACTACTATATAATATAGTAATGTTTTATTTAAACTTGGTAAGTTCGTTCTGTCTCAGTCAGGATGGCTTTCATTCTCGGTTTTATATGCCGAGGCAGGCTTTTATCGTTGATCTCGAGAATTAATATAAGAATCCAGATTGGCATAGCGCTAATTCACAACGATATGCCTAAATATTTGTGTTTTTGGATATAAACTATAATTTGTTACAAATAATTAAGAATTTATGTACCTGAACAAAACACCCAAAATTATCCCCTCAAATGACCGAACGACCGTCTACAATCAAAATCCATATAATGCGCCAAACTCACCAGGTCAATATTATCGAATGACGTCAGCGAGCCAAGAGCGTCTACGTCATCGTCGTCTTCATCTCCGAAGCCGTCGCTAACGAAGCCGGATTTCGGATCGATGGTCTTCTTGCCGGGTGGGCACGTGATCATGTGCTCGGCATCGCACGGGCAGTCCTGTTGCTCCAGGAGACGGCGGTTATTCTCGGGCGTGTTCTCGAACACCTTTACGCACGTGTCCGGTCCTGTGGGAAATAGTTAACGTAACCGCGTGTAACCGAACACCTTATGAAAATCAGGTTCAACTATATGTGTGTACTAGAAAATGCCATGATAATGCCATGATAATTTGATGTGCCCTGACATGTTTTATATGTATTTTTACGAATATTAAATTAATGTCAGCTTAGAAAGATTGTGTTCCTTTCCTTTGAACTATCCTTTTTTTGCAACATTATACTTGCATATCACACATTAATCACACAGTGTGAATGTCCTAGAGTAGATGTAAGAACATTCATTTATTTTTTGCAAATACTTGACACGTCTATGCACGCCATTTCTGATAAGATTTGTTACGCGAATCAACGCATTCATTCACTCATCTCGAGATAAATAATAATATGTTAAAATGGTAGTATCCATAAGAGCCCGTCAGTAAAAGATAAGCTCGCATGGTCTGTGATAAGGTCGTTAATGTTGTGTTGAAACCTGTTGAATTTAGTAGTTTAAAACGTCAAAGCATGCTCTTGCCACCTTCTAACAGTTCGTGGTTGACGTGGTATTAACAAATAATAAATATAAAACATCACGGATAAAAAAATAATGCCCGCGCAGAGATTTGACTGGTTCTGAGAATAGCTCGTCTTAAATCCCTGTCGTCATCACACATCGCATTTCAATGGTCAGGTCAATACAAAATGTTACCGGAAATCATATAAAAATACCATGTTTGAAGAAAAAATTCTGACTTTTATTAAATTTAAAAACAGATACATGTAGTTACAACATGCTAATTCTGTGGTAGGGTTTTATTTGTGTTTGAAGGCCTTATAGCATGGGAGGCAACAGCTGCGAGGAGTTAACCCATTTATGCCTAGTGGACTCTCCCATCCTTCTAAACTGGATCAATTTGTTTCCAAAATTAGGGATGTCTAGTATATTTATTGCTACATTTAGAATATTTCTTACAGAAATTCCTTTAAGCAAACAGCGCAGACCCCGATGAGACGCCCCATCATGCGGCGTCTCATCTGGGTCTTCGCTGTTTGCAAAGGCCTTTTTTCTAGACGCTAGGAATAAATGGGTTAAAAAAATAATACAACAAATACAACTGTAAATGTCAAAGTCATACAGCCATTTGGATTGTTTGTAAATCCCCTTACCAGTGTAACCTTGGGGGCAAGGATTGGGCGGGGTGCAGTAGGAGGGCAGCACCTTGTCCGTCTTTACTTCCGCTTCATCTTCTTGTCGGCCAGTGCCGCCTGCAACAGCCGGAAGTTGAGCAGTTGGCGACAAAGATCTTTCAATTTTCATAATTTTATTTCTTTGAATATCATAATTTTGCTGCACTGTGTATTTTACATTATGTAATAATGCTGTTTTTTGACATGTTGAAATGTTGTGTTGTACGAACAATAGCCCTACCCTTAAACTAATTATAATTTACAAGTACCCCATGAAATACCTAAGTACAGTGTACACTATGAACATACAACGTTTAAGAAGAATGCCCACATTTTCCACCAATGTAAAAGCTTCCGTGCAGCACACATTCGAGCTTCCAACAACTTATTAATATGTTATTATTAATTCGGCAACTAAATAGACGTTACTATTAGGACTTACCGGAGATGTACTGGTAACCGGAAATAGGGAGCTGGCTCATGTACTCCTGGTCCCTAAGGACCGCCTCGCCATAGTCACGTGCTTCTTTAGGGGACCCCATGGCCATCGGGTCGGGGTAGTAGTCCGAGCTGAGCTTATCACTGCAGGATACGAGCGAACCATACATGGAATTCATTCAAAAGTTAAAACAGTACACGCATGGCCACGGAGAATTAATAAAAAAATATCTTACATTTAAATAAACAGATATGGCATTTTAATATCTACATGGCAATATTAAATATACTATGTACAGAAGCGACAACGCGCGTGTCATTTCTGCGGGAAACGTCTTGCTAGTTTAGTTATCTGTTAAGAAACGCGACCATGTGTTATTTACCTATAGACAAAACCTATTGATTAGTACGCACACTGGAATAGGTCTTCATTGAAACACAAGTGACCTAAACGAGGCAACGCAAGATGGAAACATCCGCTAGATACCTGTATGTGTCGTCCGGGTAGTATCCGTGTTGAGACTTAATGTTGTACAGGTACTGCAGGTCGGACAGGAAGTCCCCGTATGAGGAGGCCCGAATCCTAGCAACCAGGAACACCAGCCCGAGTAGCTCAAGCACCTGCATGGCGTCTTACTGATCTTTGGTTGACGGCTTTTGATGTCAAATGAAAACAATGCTTTGGAAATAAAGGTTGTTTTGATCCTCAAGATATAATTTCAAATACGCAATTATTATTGCTAATTTACTCCCGTGAGTACTAATAATACGCGTAAAATAAAAATAAATACGCATTAAATATCATTGAGTTACAATAACCAGAATTGTTTATGCTTATTAGTCCATCTGTTTAAGGATAAAAATGTCCATAGGCTGAAATATTTGTCGATTCACAGTACATTAATGACAATAACAGAACGTACCCAGAATCACCAAACAAAACCGAACAGATGTGTAATTACGGACTAAACTAATAACAAACAACTATATTTCCTTTAAATACATACATGAAAGAGATTAAACAATCCAAATATGTCTGTTTCTTCCAGCTGATAGTTTTCCTGGTGTTAATGTATCCAAAATGGCCGGTGCGATGTACGTCAATAGCGCCTCTTGGAACCCGATGTTTCTATGACGATCCCCGATAATCGACCGCTGCCGCGAGCCTGACATGCGACTGTGGAAATTGGATATTGGAAATACGTCAAACGGTGTCGGTTGTGCTCGGTGAAAATATGTTTGTCATGCAAATTATTTAGTTATCATATCATAGACTTGTATATTGGCTTTCCCAGATGTGCGTGCGTCATGTGTTGTGCATTTCAAATCGTTAATATAAGGAAGGCACTGATTACATCTTTAAATTAATTAAGTTCGATTTCAATTATTTGCGTTCAGTTAATTGCTACTCACCCGTTTCATTCATTATTCTATCAAGAATCGCGTATCGTGTCAACACTAATAGGTAACGGGACTAATACATTTAGAACAAAAGTGGACGTTATCACGATAACCGGGCATTTGTGCGTGGTCAAAACAAGTTCTTTTGTGCGTTTAAATCTTTTAATTATATACTAATTAACTTAATAAAAAAAAATAATTCTAAGTGTTTTAGTGCGGTTATAACGAACGGTTTAGAGTTCCGATGCGTAGGAATTAAGACGCGCTATATTGTTGAGAGCTCCTGGTCTTGGTTTATGTTATTGTAAAAATGGGTTTATTTTTTATTCCTGTTAAAGAAACTAAAACAAAAACCAAATAAAATATGTTTTTTTTTCAATATTTAAATAATTAACACATTTCAGCTCATTTCTTTATATGAACCAATATTTGAGTTATTCAAACTACTCATTAACTTCATGGACGTTATTATGGTATCGGTACATTAATTTCACTTCAATTTAATTAAGTTGTTTATATTCTTATTAACTTGCATTTCTTATACCATTTCCAAATTAGCATTTACCGTGGTATTTACAACACTTTCTTGAATAACGTTCCGTTTTTGCTTATTTAAGTGATACATTTTCCATTATGGCCTTATTCCAAAGACCTATTATACATACTATATGTATTGTATAGTTCTTTGCTTATTCCAATATCTTATACCATTCGCAAATTAACATTGACTTAAATAATTCCAGCACTTTATTGGATAAGGTGTTATTTTTTGCTCATTAAAGTAAACATTTCCCATTAAATTAATGTCTTCTACAAATCGCAATAAACATACTTACTTTTATACTTCGTGTATCCACATGTTCAAAAACATCAACAAGAGCAGATTCCAGAAAAAAATACCACGAAGTAACACGATGTATTTGAAATAATTCGAATGTCAAACATAGGTTTTGGGTGGCGTGGTATTGACAAATCATAAATATAAAACGTTCGTGATAAAAAATAATAACCGCGCAGAGATATGGCTGGTTCTGGGAATAGCTCGTCTTAAATCCCTGTCGTCATCACACATCGCGTGACAATGGTCGAGTCAATAACAGTGCTATATGTATTATGGATTAAATTAGTGTATTTTTAAAACCGGAAATGATATATAAAATGATTTTTTTTTTAAAGAAAATAATGCTGATTTTCATTAAATTTGAAAAAAAAGAGTAACAACATGATACTTCTGCCACATCTGGAAGAGTTTTAGTTGTGATTGTAGGGGGTACTGTCTCCGTTAAGCATGGAGGAATTGCAGCAAAACTACACTGGGTTACATTTTCACCAAATATCAGTGGATCATTTGAAATTTAACCAAACTGCCCACACATATTCACATAATTGGTTTCCGTTAAGCTGGAAATAATGCAAAAAACGGTGTTAAAGTTAGACGTGTTGCAGTTCAACCTGCACTTCATTGGCTTTACTCCAACAATGTTACATAATTTTCAGATACAACTATAAGTAAAGATATGCTAAATACACTCAAACTTTATCTACTAAAAACTGGACATTGACAAACTTATGCATAATTTATTGATTTTTCTTTGTTTTAGTTTGTAGAAGCTGTTCTGCAAAACGCTGGGCATCACACAGTCCAATCTACTAAGGAAAACTGAAAGTTTGGGTTTCAGAAAGGAGCTATTCTGGAGCTATCAATGTTTGTAAAGATTAACATTATTAACACGGGTGTTTTTCTTGATTAGTTATGGTGGTTTACGTGGATGAAACATAAGTGCACTTCTATAAAACGGGTCAAGATTCTATACATGCCTGTCTGTAAACACAAAGCAGACCTAAGCTCAGATGTGCGAACATTTTGAAAGAGTAGTTACAGGTAAACTATCAATTTTGAGGCAATACACACGTTGAAAAAATATGAAAATTTAGATTCGTCTGTATGTCATTCAGTGCCTACAAATAAATGTATTACTTGTTATTACAAAAACTTACCACAAGCAAAAAAGCATTCAGTTTCTTGGCAACTGTGTCATGTTTTGGCGAAGGACAATTCTTAACAGAAGCAACAAGCCTGTTTAATTTATGTATTTATACACTTTCTTGTTTGTTGTGTATTTTATAGCTGTTATTTTGTTGGGCAATGATAAGTGTGTTATACCCGAGCAGGATTTATTTTTCGACCAATACTAAATAATGTCGCTTTTAATTTATGCGATAGTGTTTCGAACTAACTGCATTCTGTGTGCTATAATACTTGTTTTCACATATGCATTGTGCTGTTAATTATACTTACATAATTGATTCCACTGTATTTCCAAAGATAACATCACTGAGTATGTACGTACATTTATCACTGGGTTGGTGAAGTTGTTACTTATTATGTAACTGTTCTCTACTTTCAAATTAATGCTGTGAAGTGTTTTTTTCGCAATACATTACCATGTACCTTATTTAACATGTATGTACTGAATAAAATTAACATCATTTACATGCTTTTGCAAGCAGCCTTTTTCTACGATTTGACCTAGTTTTTGTTACCGCACATGGCCCAATTTCAAACTCAGTCGCATTATAATTGCAACAAATGTTCAGACCAAGGTTAATTTAGTTCCATGAAGATTCCGCAAGAAATTTGACCCTTAGTGTGTTCACAAACGAAATTTTGATGAAACAATAGGCACAAAAGGCGATCACAAAGTAGTCCAGGATGTCCATGTATCAGATGGTCAGGGTGCAAATTGACATGAAAGATTCTTCGAAATGTGGAACGACTCTTCATTTTTATTTTGATTTCAAAATTAGTTAAACAAAAGGGATTAATATTCAGATAAGAACAATCGTGAGTAAAAATATCCAATTGAACACAGAACACACATTAAATCGTATGTCAATACACGACACACATATTGAAATACCTGTAAATGTGGAAAGTATCAATGATGAAAACTAAGAAATGTGTAAACAAGAACCATATTGAAGATTGCATATATTGAAAACGAAAATGGAACTCAACATGCGATCTTAAAGGCTGGTTACCCTTGTTATCTTTGATACAACTTGGCATAACAAATATCAAACAAGAGGGTCATGGGCCCTTAGGCGCTCACTTAAGACCTGAAGGAACTAAACAATTCTGAGAAGTGACTTCTAAAGTGTTAACAAGGCTTTGACCAAGTCCCCTTTCCCCCCGGAGGCTTATGTTTTTCGACGAACCATAACCATTTTTGAAGCTGCCAGAACCAAATTAATTGGAAAAAAAATCTGACCAAGCTTCATGAAGACTGGACTATAAATGTGACTTCTAGTGTTAACAAGGTTTTACTAAAGATAAATAAAGAAAACTGCCTCCCTCCATGGTGGCCATGTTTTTCAGCGAACTGGAACTTTTTAAGAACTCAGCTGAGATAGCAGAAGAACAAATGTTCTTACAAAGTTTCATGAAGAATAGACCATACATGTGACTTCTAGAGTTTTATCAAGCGTTTTATTAAATCTGACCTAGTTTTGTTTACTTCCTGTGACCCAGTTTCCATCTTGGCCAAGATATCATTGGGACAAATCAGAACTAGTTTTGATTACTTCCTGCGACCCAGTTTCCATCTTGGCCAAGATATCATTGGGACAAATCTTCTGATCAAGTTTCATGAAGCTCAGATCATAAATGTGGTCTCTAGAGTGTTAACAAAGTAAATGTTGATGACGTACCACACACAAGGAAAGACAAACGAATGACAAAAGGCGATCATAAAGCTTGCCATGAGCATGTTGTGCTCAGGTGTTCTACAAATAATGAACGTAAGGTAGATTTCAACATGAATCATAATGCATCAATAAACATTTAAATAAACAATATTATAACATCAAAAGGCTAAAGTAAATTGCAAATAAAAGAACTACACAGTTTCAATCAGCACCATATTTTGTATATATGACACCTATTTATAGACAGGATTTTCTTGACACTTACCACTTAGCCTGATTGACAATGCATACATATTCAAAATTGCCATTTTACAAGAGTTGTATTATACATAGCAATTAAAAGAACACTATTTATTGTTTAGTAAGTAATATATAATGAACACATTCCTATTCATATCACTAAAATGTAAAGAACACTATAATGAGCACAACAGTTATCATATTGAACACAATAAGGTAATGTTAATTCTATTAATAAAAATAAAATCATGAATCGATTCATTTTGTCTTAACTAGAGATTCATAACTTGAACAGTCTTTACCAGGTATACATGTCAGAAGAATGTTCCAATGAAAATGTTAAACTTTTAAAATTACCCCTTATGTGAAAATTTAACAATCTTTGAAGCTATATGATAATTGATCATTGAACTTAATGGTTTATTTTATTTAATTATTCCTGAAACATTGAAATTTCCCAAAGATCTTTATCTGTGAATGTGTTGTAAATGAATCAAAGAGACTACATGGTTCAATGACATTTTTCCTGAGCAATTTGAAACTTTCAGTATGTTTAAACTTTAACTAGCTTCATATTCTGGATATGTTTGGTTGAAGTTATTCATATCTTACCCATGGTTCCCTTTGGTTAAGGCACCACATCAGTATTTGAAGTCCATATTTCACTCACAGATCCCTAGCAACATAGTCATATCTAAACTCACAGTTCCCTAGCAAACATATCCATAACTTACTCTTAGTTCCCTATCAATATATCAATATCTCACAGTTCCCTTTTAATTTATCACTAATTCAATCAGACACAGTTCCCTAGCAAGATATCAATATCATAAACACAATTCTCTACAAACATATTCACATTACTCAATCACATTTACTTAGCAATATATCAATATCTTACAGTTCCCTAGCAAGATATCAATATTTCACCTACAGTTTCCAAGCCATATATCAATGTCTTACAGTCCCCAGCCATATTTCAATATCTTTATCATAGTTCCTTAACAGCAAATCCTTATGTTGCTCATGTTTCCCTAGCAACATATGCATGCCTCACTCTGGTTCCCTGTTGTTCAGCCTCTGACACCAGTACATGTAGACCCGCTGGGTCCAGTGACTCCAGTACTTCTCCACAATCTTCTGACTCATCATGTGAACGGTTGCCGGCTCACCGCTAGGGTAGGCAATCACCAGAGCACCATGGGTCACCTCTGCCAACTGTTCAGAAAACAGATTGCATTTTTAAAGCCCCTATAACGCTAAAAATAAACGGAGAATAAACAGAAATTTCATAAAATATTTTGTAAAATAAAGTTAACACATAGACAATCAGTGTTCCTTATAGCAATAGCCAAAATGTCAATGCTAAATGTGTTCTGGTAACATAGATTTAACACAATATAAAATGCTCTTTTTTATTTTGTGTGGCACAATATATGCCATTTTAATTTCCCACAACGATATCGATTCATACGACCCGCGAACACTAAAATGGGACATGAACATGTGTTAAATTTATTGTACCACAAACAAACAAAAAAAGAGAATTTTGTATTGTGTTAAATTTATGTTACCAGACCACATCTAATGTTAAAATTTTGGCTATTGTTTATGTGTTAACGAAATATTTAACAAATTTCTGTTGATTTTGAACGTTATAGAGGCTTCAAGTGATATGTTATTGTAAAATTGAGAAATCATATTAAAAGTATGCATTTGTGTAATGTTTGATAGTTAGTTTTTAGATTACAGAAAACTGGATCAGAAATTGTAATGGTTATTTTTTTTTATTAAACCAGTTATTTATGCTTCCAAGTTTAAACCATTAATATATAAATTATATGCACAACATTTTCATGTCCAATGTCTATTTTTGGTAGACACTATTCCTTTTCACCAGTCTATAAGAATACAAATTTAGACCACTCAGAAAAATTTCATGCAAAACATTTTACGTCCAACCACTTTTTTTAGTTGACAATATACTGTTATTCAAATACAACTATGATCTCTTTTCCACTAAAGAAAATCTAGTTTTATTTCACTATTATTGAACCATAATGTAATCGCAGATATAAATCAAAATTTCCACTATTCTGACTATATACATTTATGAATTACAACTAGCTCAAAGAAATTTCACCAACCAAATTTGAGCTAGTTCTTAGCATGAGGACGGGTGAAGCCCAATTTTGGGGATAGGTCCCTTTGTCCTTATATTGGGAGGAAAATACATGTAGCATTGTTTTTGGCATTTGGACAAAAATCAAAGTAAAAGAAAAATAAATCCTGCACTTACTCAGCTATACTAGTAGAAAATGGCATTATTTGAAAGTGGTTTCAGAGTGAATGACATGTTATAAGGGCCGTTATTTGAAAAAGGAAAATAGCCCCAGGCATTTTGATAACCTATACTAATTCTTACATCAAATTGCTTGAGAAGACTTGATCTGTTCACGGCCCCTATGTAGGCTGCCACCTGGAGGGGGTTGTCGTAGGTGCTTGACAGGAGAGGTTTTGGCTTAGAAGATGTTTTCCACTCTATCAGACACAGTGTATTCCTAAAAAACAAAGCGACAACATAACATCAAGTTATACAGTATGTACAAACAATGCAAACATAGATGGAGTTGCTAAAATAACAATAAACAAAATAACTAAAAAGTGGATATTTTAGTTAAAGAAATATAGTTTAACCCTTTTTTCATATTACCTCAGTTTTGCTATACAATCAAACTTTCCTCTGTAGAAGATTTCTTGATGAACACAGTCTGTTTCAAGCATTTTAACATCCTTTATGTCCCCCAACATGTGTTGCACACTCTGCCAGTGTCCTGCACACTTCTCTGATGGTGTAATATCTTCTATACCCTTCAATCTCATCTCAATACATTTATGAAGACTTTCCCCAGTATTGAGCATTCCTAAAACAAAACGTAGTCTTAATATAAATATCAATATTTATACCTAGGTTGTTTTTACTTTAACTTACTTTATATACATTACAGTAGTAAATTGTTAACCGTAAAATTACAACAAGTGTTTTTTTCATTTTTTTCCCTCATAATATCTCAATACACATATAAATATGTAAAATGGCCATACTTGCATTAGATGGCTGCATGTACTTCAAGTCAATGAATCTAAATTGGTGATTAAGAAGGAGATAACCGAAAATTAGATTTAAAATTAATTTTGAAATAATTACTTTAAATTTATATAATTTTACAAACCTTTTTTGAACTCCTGAAACTGTGCTTCTCCCCCCAATTCCTTTGTTTTTTCAGACTGCCAATTTTTCAACACTTCTTGCTGTTTTTTACTTTGTGTTGCAGTAATAATAGTAGACACCGACGGTAAATAACTGATTTCAAGGTCTTCTATTATGTCTTTGAATTCTTGTAATTTACTTGTTTCAACATCTGCACTGGCATAAATTGGCATGTCAAGAATACATGTAAAGCATTCAGGATGATTCACAGCCGTTTCGGAAAGTTGTTCATTGCCGTTACTTTCCTGTTTATGCAGTTTATTGCCTAAACTTTTTGTTTTATCAGACGTCAAATTTGTTATGACTTCCTCTGTTAAAACGTCATTTGATTTGCTGCTAGATTTAAGTTTAGTTTCTTTCTTTTTCAATGAAGACTTTGTCTTCTGCTTATTTTGTTTCACAATATCATTTATATTAAACGTTGATGAAAAATAACGGCAAAGCCTATGGTTGTCATTTTTAGACAACAATTGAAGATGCTGAATACGGTTCAAGAGCATAAAACTTTTAATGAATGATTTATTCATGATCAGAGGTTAGTGAATGTATAATGGAAAGTTTATATTTGGTTTCCATTCATTCTACAGCATACCAATAATGTTCACTTCTCACAAACAACGTAAACTTAAAAGGGAAAAATTCTACTGTCAACATTCGTTTATTATACACATGTCATCTATATTTGTTGACACACATAAACTTCATATTAATGAATGATTTATTCATGATCAGAGGTTATTGAATGTATAATGGAAAGTTTATATCTGGTTTCCATTTATTCTACAGCATACCAATAATGTTCACTTCTCACAAACAACGTACTGGAAAAAAATCTACTGTCAACATCAGTTTCTAATACAAATGTCATGTATATTTGTTGACACACAATAAACTTAATAGTTTTTTCAAGTAACATGCATCGAAAGTGCTTCATAAGATGTGGAATTCGCAGTCTTATTGTAAAAGTCTTGCAAACTACTTTTCTGTGCACATCGCGAAATCGTGTGATAGTGAATTCGCCGCAAATAGACAATGATGCAAAGTAAAAAAATATAAAGAAAAGCTGAGGTCACTTTACACTATACACTTTTGCGAATGAGACCGTCAAGATTTATTCGTACTCCGCGTTACCATGGTTACATCGTATAGCACTTTTGTTCGATAATTATAGGTCTGTGTCCTTGACCTCAGTCGCATCAAAAATGCTTGAACATATTGTCGTCTCCAGCATCATGAAACATTTGGACTCTAATAACATCCTGTGTAAAAATCAACATGGATTTAGACAGAAACGTTCTTGTGAGTCACAATTGCTCTTAACCACAGATGATATCGCTTAACACCTGAATGCCAGTAAACAGATAGATTTTGGATTTTTCAAAGGCCTTTAATAAGGTCTCTTACCAACGTTTGTCATCCAAGTTGGAATTTTATGGAATACGCAATGACACCAAGCGATGGATTAACTGTTTTTTCGCAGATCGGACCCAGAAAGTTGTTGTACAGGACGCCACATCAGTAACATCCAGTTTAACATCAGGAGTACCCCAAGGGACTGTCCTCGGCCCCTGCTTGTTTTTACTGTACATTAATGATATTGCTGATGACATTTCCTCTGTAGTACGACTATTCGAAGATGACTGTGTAATCAATCGTGCAATTAAATCTCCAGTCGATCAACAGAAACTTCAGCAAGATCTTGATAAAAAAGTAGAATGGAGAAGGTCAAGGCAGATGGAATTCCATGTGAAAACATGTGCAATAATGAATATCTCCAACACATCCAACAAAGAACGTTATGATTATTGTTTATGGTGTACTTAATAAACTACACGTATGGTTTATAAGTTTATTATACATCCATAATAAATATATGATCAGGCAAATTGATAGTGCGCGTGCATGTGGTGAGCGCTAGCAATAGACTGAGTAGACTGCGGAGGCTTGTATGTATATACTAACAGAGTGGCATTGGGTATGACTCATGCATTCAATTTAAGGCCTATACTGTCACATCCTTTCTCTTTTACAAAAGATAGGCATGATCTTTAATGTACTAGTAATTTATAAAAGTCATTATTATTTGCTTAAGCATATGCACATTATAAGCAGTATAAATGATCTCAAGTTGCCTTCATGAATTCATGCAAATGATAAATAAAATACAATTAACGCATGTGTAATGTCAAAAGTCTGCACCTAATTACAGCACACTATTTACAAAGTTAAGCACATAGTCTTTGAACCGCTCAGGTGGCTTAACTTGTCGACCTGATCTAGTTGTTTTATTAGTGGTTCAATAGAGGATTGTCTTTGTTTCTCTGGGCCCTTATCATTCTGAAGTTCAATGGGAGGTAATTCGTGTGCATCAAAGAATTGTTCATTTTCTCGCGTTCCCTCCCTTGGAGTGTATAGTTCTGGTGTCTTTCTCAGATGTTTGCGATTTCTATTGATGACGCCGCCAGATTCTGTTCTTACATCATAAGAACGAATTTTGAGGGGTTGCCTCAATTGTTTCCCTTTCCCATGTTGTGTTCCGTTCCGTTGGTTGTATGCGAACGGTGTCACCGACGTGTCATGGCTTTATGTCACGTGCATTGAGGTTGTAGTAATGCGCTTGACGTCTTTTACTATTCTTGTGCTTTCGGTGTACGTCATTGTGACTGCAGGCTGAAGCTTCGAAGACTTGATGGGTAACAGTGTTCTTGTTGCTCGATTGAACAACTGTTGCGCTGGGCTATAGCGAGTAGATTGTTGCGGATTATTCCGGAAATTTAGCAATGCTTTCATATGATCAGTGTTCGAGTGTTTCGCTTTTTTCATTATGTTCTTGGCCAGTTTTACAGCATTCTCGGCTTTTCCGTTACTCCGGGGAAATCGAGCTGACGAGCATGAGTGAGTAATGTTCCATTCATTTTTAAAAGCTTTGAACTGCTCAGACTTGAACACTGTAGCTTGATCTGACACAAGCGTTTCCGCTATTCCGTGTCTTGCGAAGTGTTGCTTAAGCTTTCTGACGATAATTTTGGACGTGGCTTGTTCCAAGTAATCGATTTCACAGAAATTGCTGAAATAGTCCACTGTCACTAAGTAATCTTTGTTGTTGAATGTGAACACGTCCGTTGCTACTTTAGCCCATGGACGATCTGGTACGTCGTGGCTGATAAGCGGTTGCCTACACTGCTTCCTACCGAACGACTGGCATGTTTCACATTTTCTGACGAAATCCTTTATTTCTGACGTCATGTTCGGCCAATATACACTGTTGCGTGCTCTTGCTAGACAGCCTTCAACACCAGTGTGAGAATATATATGTTCTAGCGCGTGTTTTCGCATCGATTTCGGCACCACTACGCGATCTCCTCGGAATATAATTCCATTTTCGCATGTGAGTTCATTGCACACTGATACATATGGCTTTGCTTCTCGTGGCGTATTTGACCATCCGTTGCCTATTTGAACAATGACGATTCTTAAGGTCGGGTCTGCTAGTATTTGCTTGCGTAGATTGTCTTGTTTTGATTGAGAAAGCACAAGATAGTCCGTCATTTTTGCACTTTCAATCTCTTTTTCGTACTCCGAAAGTAGAACGTTGTCGAGTTTCGTTGAACCATGGCCATTTTAAGCTCCTGGAAGCGTATCCGATATGTACATGTGTTCGCCTTTCTTGTACACAATGTCATAATCGTACATTTGCAGTTTGAGTTGCATCCTCTGCAGACGTTTCGGAGCTCTGATCAACGGCTTTTTGCTTATTATTTCAAGTGGCTTATGGTCACTTTCTACAGTCACTTTCCGACCATATACATATATATTGGTGGAACTTCTCAAATCCGAATGGCACAGATAAGAGTTCCTTTTCGATTTGCGCATAGTTTATCTCCGATTTTGATTATTTTTGTGTCATGTGGTTGAATGCTTTTTGGCTGTCGCTGGCTGAGCGACATTCTGACGCATAATGATTAAGCTTTCCACATTTTCGACACTTTACTCGAAAGGCCGGGCACTGTTTTGGCATGCAATTTGTTCCACAATAAGGACATTTCTTGACGGCTGACTTTGGTCCTCTGTGATTGCTTTGCTTTTGTTGCGGCTTCGACTTTGTTTTGACGACATTCACATCGTCGGACACACCTGTCGCATCATTGATAATTGTCTTGATTTTTGCACTTGAGGCTTCTGCGCCCCTGCACATATCAATGCATTTTTTTCAAAGTTAATCTGTTTTCTTGTAAAAGACGTTTACGCACCTGTGTTTCGCGTATTCTGATAACCAATCGGTCTTTCATTAAGNCAAGTTGTTATCATGGTCTCTGACGGCTTCGTCGTATGTGGAGCCTTTGCCGTAGATAATTATATCGTCCGATATGGCGCATATTCCAATGAGACCACTAAGGCTTTCTTGCAAATACTGCTGGAAGTATTCCAGTGCTGGAGATATTCCAAACTGCATCTTGAGCCAACGGTACTTTTCGTAAGGCGTTTCAAATGATGTTAAATAGCTAGACTCCTCATCTAACTTGACATGCCAAAAAGTATTTTTGACATCGCATTTACTGAATACTTTTGCTTGTGAGAGCTCTGGTAATAAATATTCAACCACTGGCATCAAGTAGTGGCTACGCTTCAGCGCTTTGTTAAGGGGCTTAGGATCGATGCATAGACAAATCTTTCCAGAAGCACGTTTAACAATTACCAAACTATATAACCAGTCAGTGGGGGTGTCAACTTTCATTATTGTCCCATTATTCTCAAGTTTATCTAGCTGCTTTTTGAGCTCAAGTTTCAATGATAACGGCACTCGTCGTACAGGCATTTTCACTGGTTGAACAGCATCAGCAACGTTCAAATGAAGTGGCTTAGAAAATTCACCTTCACCAATGAAGACTGTTGAAAATTTCTGTTCAATATCATGCATTGACAAACAATCAGAGTTGTTCACAGGGCATATGTTTTGATATTGATTTTTTATCAATTGCATTTCTTGGATTGCTTCTGCGCCCAGTAACTTGGTAACATCTTTATCAATCACTAAAAATTCAACATTGTACCTAGCATGTGTCTTTGGAATTTTTAGCATAAACTGCCATTTCCCTTCAGCTTTGATCACTGATTTGTCATACATTCTCAATTTTGAGTCAGTGCATTCAATTTTAACTCATGGGATTAGTGACCGTGGAATGATATTTGTTGTCGCGCCCGAATCTAATTGGACTTTAATTGTTTTCTGAGTTTCACTAGTAACATGTTTGCATAAATTTTGTTCTGAAAACACTTTCCTGCGTTTAATGTTAATATGTCATCGCAATTCCCATCATCTGAAAGGGCATATTGTTTCACATGGTTTTTGTGTTTTGCTTTTCTGGCTGTCATTGAATTCTTTTTGGCTGTCGCTGGCTGAGCGACATTCTGACGCATAATGATTAAGCTTTCCACATTTTCGGCACTTTACTCGAAAGGCCGGGCACTGTTTTGACATGCAATTTGTTCCACAATAAGGACATTTCTTGACGGCTGACTTTGGTCCTCTGTGATTGCTTTGCTTTTGTCGCGGCTTCGATTTTGTTTTGACGACAGTCACATCGTCGGACACACCTGTCGCACCATTGATAATTGTCTTGATTTTTGCACTTGAGGCTTCTGCGCCCCTGCACATATCAATGCATTTTTGCAAAGTTAATTTGTCTTCTTGTAAAAGACGTTTACGCAACTGTGTGTCGCGTATTCTGATAGCCAATCGGTCTTTGATTTAGTCATCATTCAATTGTCCGTATTCGCATGTCTTGGCAAGTTGGCGTATTTTTGACAAATACGTGTCAAATAAGTCCATCTCACCTTGTACGCACGTATGAAACAGGTATCTTTCGTACATTATGATGGTCTTCCTAACACAGAATCCCTCGAACACGTCCATAGCTTCTGGTCCTATGCTTGTAAGGAACGTAGCGGCACGTAAATCCTGTGCTTTGGCACTCAGTCCAGATGCTTTTTCGTAGTTAATTCACGAGCGCTTAATTTTTTTCCAGTTTATGGCAATGTTACCGTCCATGTCGAGCTTTCCAGGAAACGGTATTAACGATGGCATTGCCGCTGGCGCTGCTATCGCGGCTGCTGGTGTAGCTTCATCACCCATGGCGTAGATCCAGATAATTGGCACAAATAACAAAATGTGTGTGTGTGTGTGTGTTTTTTTTTAAACTGTTCGAACGGATTAATCCAATTATCAGCTATCTTCTGACACCATGTTTATGGTGTACTTAATAAACTACACGTATGGTTAATAAGTGTATTATACATCCAAAATAAATATTATCAGGTTACTTGATAGTGCGCGTGCATGTGGTGAGCGCTAGCAATAGACTTAGTAGACTGCGGAGGCTTGTATGCATATACTAACAGAGTGGCACTGGGTATGACTTATGCATACAATTTAAGGCCTATACTGTTACAATTATACAATGAGTGGTGAAACTTTAGAAACTGTAGACCATCATGCATATTTAGGCGTTGAATTGAACGACAACTTGAAACTTGACACTCATATCGAAAAAAACAACTGGAAAGGCTTCACAAACGTTGGGATTTATTAAACGAACCCTTAACAAATGCCATAAACTAGTTAAAGAAAGAGCTTATCAATCATTAGTTAGACCAAAGTTGGAATATTCTTCAACCATCTGGAATCCTACTCAGAAACAAACAACTCAACTGCAACAAATCGAACAAGTACAACGTAATGCTGTCAGATTCGTAGCGAACAAGCCTTTCAACCCATACCAGCCGGATAGTGTAACATCAATAATCAATGAACTCAATTGGCAGACTTTGCAACCACGTAGACAATGCTTTGACTTGGTACTGTTTTACAGGGTTGTTTATGGTCTTGTTGCCGAACCAGCTTCATATCTACCAGACCGTTCCATAGTCAGATCAACCAGACGAAGCAACTCTCAAAACTTCATCCCTCCACAAACCTTACGTAACGCATATCAACGCTCGTTTTTCCCCAGGACAGTATCTATCTGGAACTCCTTACCCACCGCAGTAGTGACAGCCCCGAGCCTGGACGCATTAAAGTCTGCCGTCCGGCCGCTTCCAGTTTTCCGTGCCTAGAGTTGTAGGCCAGTTGTACAGTGTATAATACGTTGTCGAACGCTATTTTATTCGTATTTTAAGATGCACTCCGCACTCTACATTTGCACAGTTTTTAGTCCTCTAAAGTAGATGTCCTCGAGGCATTGAAGAGTATCTCGTTGAAGTTGAAGTTGAATTCCTGACGAACACGAGACAACAAACCGGTTTTGCAAGTTTGCTTGTGTATGGCTATTTAAAGAAATAAATAGTATCCCAAATCAGTTCTAGCGAGATCGTCTACGTGGTAACATCAATTTCATTTCAAGTTTTGTATATGAGTACACGTTTATATGTATATATTGTATACATTTATTGGTTGATTTTCTGAACATGCTCGGATAAAGAACGTTATTCCTTTATTCTGAAGAATGGACACAAGTGCATTGCTACGGTCACACGTTTCTTCCTTGGTCGGGTATTCCAACCAGAGAAAAGAAATGGGATTTTTTCTGGGGCAGCTATCATTTTAATGATAAATATAAGTAAATCTGTAGTTAATCGTAAAAGTAAATTGCATTATCGTGATGCGGTTTAATTTAAAGCCGTCATTTTTAAGCTTGAACCAGTCAAAGGTTACGTAACATTAACTACAGATCTTAGATGAGCATGCATTTATGCACAGAATACAATTGTATTATATGCATATCAACAATTAGACTTGTTTGTATAGATTGGAAGTTTAAGCATAAGTGTATCTGATTTATGATATGCAAGTTTGTTTGGAAACTCTGTGCACATGTGGCCACAATATATACGTCTCTCAAATCGCACAACATTGTTGTTGCTAATGTTTGTTTGGAACATAGTTAGGGCATACAATATGAATACACTTTGGGTCATTGCCCCCCC